>LDKF01000291.1:22760-43820 GCA_001026735.1 Rotylenchulus reniformis | reverse complement strand
TTTTTCTCCGATGCGAACCCTCTTAAAATGAGCAAAATTTTTTCAGAAAATGGGTCCAAATTTTCAATTTTTCTCCGGCGGCCCCTATCGGGACCACCGACATCCCAAAATATAATGAAATTTTGCAAAAAAAAAGTGAGCAAATTTTTAAATAAATGCACCAAAACCCTTTATATAGAATAAAATTTGGTTGAAAAATTGCAAAAATGGTAATTTTTTATGATGAAAACCCAAAGTTTAATCATTTTTCCGCTGTGTTTTTTTAATGCATTACTATGAAAAAAAAATTTTTCCTCTGGCGAGCTTTTTTTTAGGAGGGTTCGCATTTGGCCCAACTGTCCGGACACCTTGCCCACGTATGTTATGGGTTACAAAACTAACATACGTCGTCGGCAAGGGGACATAGTTATTGGCTAGGACTGTGCAATGGGCATGGACCTGTTCTGGGCGCCCGGTTCACGGCCTGAACTGGCCCGGGTCCCGATAATTATTTTTTCAGGAAAATAATCTCCTATCTTCAAAAAATATATCAAAATAATCGGAGTCCTTATATATGTAACTGATTTGATTACCTATGTTTTGCAAGCAAATTTTAAAATCAATTTTTAAAGAATTTATGAATGCCACCATAATAAATATTCTAATAATGATATAAAAAAACAAAATTTAGAATTTCTGGCGGATTGGGACTTGAGTTTCATGGCGAACCAAAAAGTCGATTTTACCCATTTCCCTGATTAATTTGAGCAATTTTTGTTTGAACAAAGTTTTATGAAGCCATTATTTTAAGGGGGTTGAAAGACCAATTTTTCCGTCGGAGAATGTTTTGGAAATTTCCTAGATCCTTTTCCTAGAAAATGGTCAAATTTCTCAATTTTCTTGAAATGGAAAAATGGAGACAATCCTCTTTTTCTGTACCTAATTTGCTCAAATTTAATTCATTTAATTAAAAATTTCATTTTATTTTCGTTTTTTTCATGGGATATCCCCTCTTCAAATTGTGATTCATTTTGGCGCTAGTTGCAAAGTTGTTGCTTTTGAAAACCCACTAAAAGAATCCCCCCCTTTTATGCAAAAAACAAAACTTTTTTTGTTTTTTTTTCAACTTTTTTTTGCTCGAAAATAGCTAAAAATTAACAAAAAATGAAAAAAATTTGGATTTTGCTTTTCAAATGAACAGGGTCCCCCCTGTTATATTTTTGGGTTTTCAAAAGCAACAACTTTGCAACTAGCGCCTTCATTTTTTTGCAGATTTCGACAACTTTGTCCGCCACCACTCCGCCGACTTCATCGCCCGCTTCTTGGCCCTGTTCCCCTCCACCAACCGTATCGTTCTGGATCGCCTCTCCTCCTTGGCCAATCCTCTGTTCCGTGACCATCCGGCAATGTTCGACTGTGCCCATTTGATCGTTGAGTGCTCGGACACATTCCCATTGGGTGGGTGATTTGGAAATTATAGATATGTACTGTATTCTCTAATAAGACTTACCTCTAAAAGAAGAACTCCTTTCGGATTTGGGAAAAAACTAAGGTCTACCCCTTAGAGAATAACGATAACCAAACAATCTACCAAAGAATTCGTTAAAAAAAAATTTTGGACGAATTTTTTCGGCCATCGCGCCCAGAAATTCAATTTTTCGAAAAATGCAACCTTGAATAAAGGTTACATTTTTCGTATTCATTGAAATAAAAACTTCAAAATTTTAAAGGTTTAACGAAATATTACAAATTTAAGGTTTGTGAAACATTTTAAAATCCCAGGGTCTTAAAAAACTTGTCTGATGAGGCATATGATTTTCAAAATCACTCTTAAAATTTTTGGAAAATTTTGAATATTTCGAAATTCCTGAAGCTTAGATTTCTCAAAAACCTTTAACTAGGAGATTTTTTGAATTTTTATATTTTTGTTGGCGAAACCAAATGAAACCTAAAATTATAAATTATGTTCGATTTTTTGGCCTTTTTAATTTTCCGAATATTTTCAAGGATTTAAAATTTTCAACAAATTCAACGGACTTTATTTTCTTCGCTTATCTGTCTGTTTTCCCTTCAGATGCTCTCCAGAACTGGCTCCATCTTGATGAGGGAAAACCACTAGAGCAGCAGCAGCAGAAGGGGCGCAAGTTGGTCATCCTGTTCGAGGACCACACGGGGCTTCCAGCACCCATGGGCCGTTTTGCACAGCAACTCAGACAGGTCCGTACATACCGTGCTCTGGGTCGATTATCTCGCTAGGGGACATTAGAGCGCCAAGCTCAACAAGTTAGCTTAGGCGCAAGCCAGAAAAATCTTGGTATCAAAAAAATAGAGCACCAAATTAACTACAAAATAGGCCTAAGCCCGTCCGAAATGTCCCATTCCAACAAAAGTTATGGCCAAGATGAACACACGTATTGGCCAACTTCTAAAAACTATGTCTATTTTGGCCATTTTTTGGAATGGGCCATTTTGGATGGATTCAAGCTTAAAGTATAGCTAATTTTTTAGTTCATTTTTTTGATAACCTACTCGTTTCTCTTAAAAATGGTCGCACACAACAAAATACGATATGGATAAGCAGAAAATAATAATCAAAAGGCTTTATCCCCATAATTCGTTTATATCCGTCCGTTGATAGTTGATACCCATATTTTCCTAAATAAAGGGCATTCAAAAAATCCTAATAGGCAAGGGATCAACCATAGGTGTACACGGGTCAGCCGGTGTACCAGACGATTACGATTGACTCCCCGCCCCTAGGGGCCATTTTCGATACGATCGACCAAAAATTCGCCACTTACGAACAAAATTTTTTTTGCACTGTTGAGGGATACCGGAGGTCCCGATAGGGGCCGCCTGAAAATTTTTGAAATTTTGAACTGATTTCTTAAGAAAGCTGGTCAATTTTTGAGATATAAGAGAAACTAAAGAAAAGTTAATCGTATGAAAACCCATTTTTTAACGGATGGCATCAAATTTTAACAAAAAGATCGCTTGTAAGATGTACGATCGATATTGGAAATTTTTTTTATTACTTTGGTGATTTTAACTGTTATAAGTGGTGCCGGCGGCCTCGATAGGGACCGCCGGAGAAAAGTTTCATATTTAGACACTCGTAAGAAAAATTAGTCAAATATTTCCCCTTTTCTCTCCCCTTTCCGATTTTTCTTCCTTTTTTCCTGACCCTTACGAACTTACGATTGAGGATCGAGATGGGGGGTCTGACCCCCTCCCCCTTGTACACCTATGGGATCAACAGGGGTGGCGAGTGAGGTGCAAATAGACCGATATTTTGAAAATAAGTTTCTTCCTAAAAATTTGACCATTTTTTAATTTTCGAAAATTTACTTCTTAAGATGCTTAAGGTGCATTTTTTCTTTAGGTGGATATGACTGCTATCCATTATTCATCCATAATATCCCTCTGATTTTGAAATTTTATATCCGTATCCGCGGATAAAGGGTATGATCCGTGATCATGATCACCCGGTCTCGAATCCCGACTCTTATTTTTTGCTGTTCCTCGTTGGTTCTGGTTCCAATCGGGGGTTTGGTCGGTCCAACCGATTAAAATTTGCTCACTTTTAACCAAAAACAATTTTTTAGCATTTTTTGGGCGCCACCTCTTGCTGCCCGTTCACTGTGGAATTTGCGCTGTTTGTTCTTCACGTTCCAGAGATTCCTGAGCTGGACCCATTTGTTGAGGACAATGACCGAACCGGGGAGCAGTTGGAATTCAGCCATGATCATCGTATCTTTTTCAAGATAGAGCGAAGACGACGCGAGATTACAGCCGGACAGGAAGAGGGCGACAGAGAAGCAGAGCAGGAAGAAGTGGAGGAAACGGAGGAGAGAGCGGCAATGCAAAAGGTCAAGACGACGAAGGTGCACATCCGGGGAGTGAAGCAGGGGGACAAGCAGCCGGTGGAATCGGAAGAAGAAGCGGATGAAGAAGCGGAAGAAGAATCGGATGAAGAAGCGGAAGAATCGAACGAAGAAGCAAAAGAAGAATCGGACGAGGAAGCGGAAGAATCACGTGATTAGTGTAAGAAGTGGTGAAATGCTTCGACTAAAATCGTAAATTGTTGACTTCATCATTCTATGGGTTAAAATCCTGTTTTGTGCCGAATTTCTGCTATTTTCCTCCATGATGGGACATTTGCGACCCGTTGCGGTCCATTCTTTATCTCTTTTCAAATGTAACCAAAGGAAATGTGTCTTGTCGAAAAATAGAACAAAAACAGCTTTTAAATGAGCCTAAGCTCGTTCGAATTGGATCATTTCGACTGTCATTGTGGCCTAAAACGAAAAAATTAAGGTATTTTGGTTTTGGTAATAATGATACCGTATTTCCTGTATTAGACCCCCCGGGGGATTTATTTTTCAACCCCCCGCCAGAGGGGGGTCTATTACAGGGGGACTAATTGCAGGGGGGACTTAATACAGGAAATACGGTAATAACTTTTTCTCAGTGGTTGGTGGTCCATTTGAATTATCCGATTTGGAGGTCCGAAAAATAGTTGTAAATCGGTTCAAAACAGAATCTAGAAGAATCATTTTTTTAAATATAGAGCAAAAATTTAGCTACAAAATGAGCCTAGGCCAGTTTTATTTGATTCGGTACAAAAAAATTATGGCCAATACATCGCTATATTTTCCAAATTCGGTAAAATTGACGGTATTTTGGCCATATTTTTTGTTTGTAGCAAATTTTTGCTCTATTTTTGATAAAAAATTATTTCTCCAGGTTCTGTTTCAATATATAACGATTGATTTCTTTATTTTATTTCTTTTTTTAAAGCGTTAATTTCTCCATTTTCACCAACAAACCCATTTCTTCAGATTATGTTGAACCCGGACCGGGTCATTAGAGTCCCTACGTTAGAGTCCCCAGGGTGGAAAAATGATTGTAACTCGGTTCAAATCTAACTAAAGAAACGAGCTTGGTGTAAAAAGATAGGTCTAAATATCTGCTACAAATTTGCAAAAAAGATCATCCGGATTGGCCAAGCTAAAAAAAATATGGCCATATCTTTGGTCAAAACCACGACTTATGGCCAAAGATGTGATCTTCTCTCTCTCTCTCTGGCATAAGAAATAAAGGCGCCACAAGCATAGAGGGCATTCATTCCTTCCTACCAGACTTCGTCATCACGGTGGCCTGCCACCAAATGGCTCGCCACCAAACGGGGTGTACCGCCCCCTCCTCAGCTCCCATATTCTTTCTCTCTCTCCGGGGGTTCACACATGTGCCGAGTTCGAAACTAGCATCAAATTTGTCATATGATTTCATTAAATCTATCGTTTTGATTTTTAAAATATTTTTTGTCTAACATGGTAAAATGGAATAAAAAATAAAAGAAAAAGTCAATAAAAATTATTCATCCGCCAAACACAATCAGGATATTTTTGCCATAAAATTACACAATTAATTTAAATTTTTCATTCTATACATAAAGTATATATGAATAATTTTTTGATGAGTTAAAAATATAGAAAACGAGCGAGAACAAATGGTTTGGGAATAAAAAAGGAAATAAATATGATAGGCATATGAAATTTTGGGAAATAATAATATGTAGATGAAAAATTGTCGAGTATCCCATGACACAATTAAGTTAGATGAAGAGAAGGAGAAAGAACAATGAATTTGGGGATATTCGGGTCCCCAAATTGGCCATCGATGCCTTTCCCCTGGGTTTTGTAAGGTTCCAATCATCCCGTTTGGTTTCGACGAACTTCCGGATGCGAATCAACCTTGGCACTGGAGATGTAATCTATCTGGGATTGGCACTTCGCTTTTGTCGATTTACACCCCCAACAAGTCTCGGCAGGGACGACTTGAGTTCGCGCAGTACATTACTAACCATGGTGAGAAAATTATTGATAGTTAAAACATGTAAAACGTTATGATGATTTTGTGAAAACTTTTATCTCCTATCCCTCATGTCGAATTTTTGGTAATCCTTCAGCAAGTAGACCATTAAACACCCGTGCCATTGGTTTTCAAATCCATACAGGAGCAAATCTGTCGGACCCAGTTCGTTCAATTTGTCCCACTTCTCGATTGACCCCTTTTTTGCCGGCATTAAGTAATATTTAGGATTTAGCACACATTATTAAAACCTTCAGAGAATTTCTTTTTTCTTTTACCGGCATCTAAGTAATATTTAGGATTTTTAGCACACATTATTAAAACCTTCAGAGGATTCCTTTATTTAATTTTCTATATCTTTACTACTCATTAATCAATAACATTCTATGAAGTCAGCTGTATCTATCAAAAGTTTTTTTCCTTTTTTCATAAGGTTTCTAAGATTTTTTAGGCCATATCTTACATAGAGAATAACTGAAAACATGACATTATCGGGAACATAATAAACAAACCCGTGATTTCAGCACTTATGAAAATGGTGCATCCATTTCGCAGCGCATTGGTCAATCGGTACGAGTTTGGCATCTGTGGAGGGATACAGTATGATTAATATTGTACTCCCTGTATCAACCTCTACAATCTCTACAGCCTCAACCGTATACGAAGTCGGATCCGTACTGAGGGTTGGTGTTTTTTGCTAGTGGTCGCAGTTTTAGTCGGCCCCACTTTTGCACTCGTTGTTTTGGCACAGATTGGCCCATTGTGTTCTTTTTAGTCGTGCCAGTCATGGCAACCTTTAAAGGTTTGGAAACATTCTGTCCAGAAATGTTAGAAATCCACTCCAATGAGTTAATGAATATGAATAAAATATTGGTCACATTATTGTTTTGAGAATATTAGGTCTCTGGTCTCTGCATCTATGACAGTAGTTTATCTTTTCACCACTACAATATTGTTATCAATGCCGGTAGGGTACTCTAGTCAAGTCCTATACCGTATTAACAGGAATTGAGCTAATGAATATCCAACCAAATATCGTGCGAACAATTTCATCATTCGATATTTTTCATTATAAGGGGCATTTTAACAATTGAAGGGGGGGGGGGAAGAGCCTATTTTTTACAGAAAAGAGAAAAGCATTTTGGGGATTTTAAAAAGGTCCACCTGTTATTTCCACAAAGAGTTTCTCTCCTCCCTCATTAAAATGCCTCTCCCTCATAATGAAAAAGTGTTTTTTTGTACAAATGTTCAACAATTTTTTAATTTTAATTTTCATATTCCAAAGTCAAAAAGACCCTGAAACTTCTGTTCTTTTGACCACTCTGGATCAATAAAAGACTGATCCATGCCAAAATATGCTTTTGTTGGTCCATCTTAATTTTGGCAAATTTTATTTATTTTTTCGCACCTTTCTTCCGCATTCGGGCAATCCCACATATGCAGCCAGATGGAAGAATAATTGATGGTACTCGCTTGTCGTCCAAAAATGCATTCCGCGCTTCCTCAAACTCTTCTCTGCAATTTTGGGATCATTTTTGTTTTTTGTTTTATGACCTATAAGAGCGATTTTTTGGAAAACCGATTTTTAAGATTGCATGATGAAATTCCCGACATTTTTTAGGAACCGAAGTGTGGGATGCGCGATCTTAAATCTCTATACGCCGACTGTGGGGTATAAAAGGACCATAGGACCAATTAAAGGTGCATTCGTAGCCTTGAAGTGGGTTCTGTTGGATGCCTGAGTTTTTTTAACATCCCCTTAGAAGACGATGATAATTTAATTCTTCATCGATTTCTATGGGATCATAATATTTCAGATAATACCTATCACCTTGACTCATTCTCTAAAATTTATTGATGGTAGCGAACCGTATTTTCGAGCTTCCATTTCAGTGGGACAGTTGGTTCCCGGTTTGATAGCGGCAGTTGCACTTGCAGGCTTGATTGTTTGTTGCTTCTTCTTCAACAATTTGGCTGGGTAGCAAATAATGCTAAAAATAATTCCTGATCATTGTAACAGTTGGTTCAATTTTTAAGCAAAATCTGATGAAAAATTTTGCGAATTATTTAGAATATAAAGCGAGTTTATCGCAAACAACAACGACAAAGATTACCCGATATATGCACACCGTTCGTATAACTCGGGTTCCATCACTACCTGGAGAAATGAGTTTGATGTTAAAATTAGGGTTGCACGGGACCGGGACTGACCGGGACTAGCAAAACCGGGATCGGGACCGGGACAGGTTTTTCAACCGGGACCGGGACCAGCTTTTAGTACAAAAATAAAAAAAATTTAAATCATTGAAATTTTTTTTTAAAATCCTTAAATGGAAAAAATATGCAGAAAATTATGCTGAATTTTTGGGCAAGGTTTTACAAGTGAAAATTTTGAAATTTTCAATAAATTTTTGAGTAAGTATTTAAAAAATAAAATTAAAAATCAGAAAAAGCCCAAGCCTAGATAACCCCATTGTTCTTTTTCACTTCTTATCACGTTCAGCCAATGAAATCTAAAAATTTTTAATTCTCAACCCCCTGACATCCTAGGGATGGAATTGATGGATGGGCAAAGGAAAAATGTTAGTGGTTAATATAGAGTATAGAGTTTGATAGAGACAAGTGGAAGAAAAATTGAATTGTGAAATGTAAATGAATAGGTAACTATATGAAGTGGGTGGGAAGATTTTGCTTTTTTTAAGCGAAATAATTAAATTTCTTAAGGAATTTTCAACATAAAACTCAGAATTTTCCCTTCCTTCCTCTTAAAATTTTTCAAAATTTTGCCAAAAATGCCATTCTTGGGGTGCATTTTCAGTCCCGGTCAGTCCCGGCTCTGAAAACCGGGACCGGGATTTCCCGGTTTTTGTGAATGGTTTGGGCCAATGACACTATTTTGGCCTTTTTTTGGTAATGGCCAATTCTAATGGGCTTCTTCGGCTCATTTTCCAGCCAATTAGTTGCTTTATTTTTGACACCAAACACTTTTCTTTAGTTTTACTTAACCAAGTTACAACGGATGGGGCGCAAACATCGCAACAAAAGAAACCGAAAGAAGTTGTACCGTATACCATATACCATTGGAATGACGCCTTCCTCTAATGTGATCCCCTCTGTGGAGGGAGGTCGAAAAATAAGACCCCTTACAGGAAGATTTCAATACAGTTAATGCAATAATTGTTGTCCTAATGACGATTTTTCGACTAATAAGAATGATTATTTTTTCATATTCATATATATTATGTCATGGTAAGATTTTAGGTATTTTATATGAAAGAGAAGGTAACATCCTTCCATTTATAATAAATTCAACCAGCATTTCATTAGTTCCGGACAAATTTTTGGGGGATTTCAATTTTTTGAGTGTGATCTTGGATATCTAATTGGAATTTTCATTAAACTCTGGATCTGGTCTAAAATGTCAAAACTATGCTTATGTCGGTGAATTTACAACATGTATAACAATCCAATCAACAGGACCTTTTCCAATTCCCATTTGTTGTTCGATGGGCCTCAAAGCAAATAATAAGTTTTTGGACAGACTGGCCATATTGGCCAGTTTTTTAACACTCCAATTGGCGGTTTTTTGACGAACTAGTACAGTTAAAAAGAGCACCCATACTGTATATGTCGATATGTCAGTACAAATAGAAGCACTATTAGGTATATGTTTATATGTGGATGTGGACACATTGTCTCAATAGGCAATAAAAAGTTAATTTCAACTAATGAGAATACCTTCGTAGTGGCCGGACAATAGTAGGTTAATAAAAATAATTATTAAGCAATAATTGATCATGCCGGTAATTTTTGATTTGCCTCTAAAAATATATGTAAAACTCAATCTAGCTCCCTAACTCGTCCGAATTGGCCCACTACAAAAATGATTTTTATGTCCAAAAAGATCACTCATTTGGCCAAAGTCTAAAAATGCTAATGCGATTGCTTATTTTGTCCATAAACTTTTTTTGTAATGCGCCCATTCAGACCAATAACAAAACTCTAGTTACTTGGTTTAAAAGGGTTTAACCAGAATTCGTTTAACCAGCATCGAAAAACCAAGATTGTTCTAAAATTTTGGTTGGCTATGAAAAATGAAGAGGTACCATTGGCTTGACGCCAAAAGCTAAGGCATTAGTCCAGGAAGCCTAGGTCGGGGCGCCCCATTATACTAAACTTGGCTTTTTGCTAGTTAGACTAATTTGTTTTGGATTAACTTTTGGCATCGTTCTGAAGTATTATTATTTTTCCAATAAAGTAATTTCAGCTTAATTTTTTTCATCAATTTTTTCTTCCAACTACGATATTTTTTGAATCTCTATCTAGGTATACAAAATTTTAAATACTATAAAAATGGATTTTTTTGCTAAAAACGATTAGTGTGAAATCACCAGCCAATTTTGGTGTTCATTGTTAAATGTATACATAAAGTGGAAAGTAAACCGTTTCCCAGGAAAATGGTACACATAAACTGTCCCTTTCCTATGATTCATCGATGGTTTGTGGTTTGGAAAATTCCGTTGCCTATCAAGGGAAATCAATGAAAATTTGAATTTGAAGAAATTGGAAGCAATTTGAACTAATAAGACAAGGTACCTATATGGTATTTGTGTAAAATAGCAAAAAAACGACGTACAACTTTTCCGAATTTTTAACATTTTCGATTTTTAAGTGTAATTTAGAAAATTAATGCCCAGCGGCCTCTCCTTTCAAAATATGTTACTGTGCTTATTTGTTGGCATTTTGTCCCAATTAGTGGTTCGATTTCGATTCCACTGAAAAAAAATATTGTTAATGCTTCGTTAATAAAAAATAAAAAAAAATATCGAGATTCGCGAAAAATCTCGAAAAATCGCGTCTCGTTACAGTCTTTAGTACATAATATTGATAAGATCATGGAAGGGAAGTAGTGCTTAGTACTAACAAGTAGGGTTGGTCGGGATCGGGATTTGCCGGAGTCGATCTCGAATCCCGATTTTTAAAATCGTGATCGGGATTATCCCGAAATTCCGAGATTTTTTTTGGGATTTTCAAAAAATGGCTTAAAAGGTAAAATTTTTTAAAGAAAAATTCAAAAAATCGACATAACATTATCATAATAATTAAACTCATTCATTATCATCTTCTTCATCGTCTTTCTCTTCCTTTCATTGTGCAGAATTTTAAGTTCTATCACCTGCTATTTTTACTTTTTCGAAATTCGAACAAAAAGTTCAAAATTTTCCCGAAAAACTCTATTTTTCGATTTTTCGAAAATTAAATCGAATCGCTCGTTGTTCTAGGGTCGTTTCATCGCATTTGGGGTAATACTGCAGTTTGTAGCCCCCTTTTTTGAAAAAAATCGAAGGCCCTGAAATGGCCCGAAACCACATCCAGGGGGCAGTTTTTGACGCTGAATCCGATTCTGAGTTAAAATTTTTCAAATTTTTTTTTTCATTTTTAGAAAAAATGGCTTTCCGGAAACAATTTTTTCACAGCAAAAATTGTGAAAAAAATTATTTTTAGAAAATCCCAGTTCTCTGAAAATTTTAAGAAAACCTAGCCCTCTGATTTTTTTAAAACCCGAGATCTTTGAATTTTTTCAGAGGACTAGGATTTAGGATTTTCCAAATTTTTTCTTAATTAATCGAAAATGAAACGAATTTATGCTTTAAAAATATTTTTTTTCAATTTATTTTTTTAGTGATTTAACAAATCGGTCATTTTTTAAATAAATCTTCCAAAATCCAAAAATACCAAATAGGTAAGTACAAATACAAATCTTAGAAACAAATATATCTGCAAGCCCTCTGTTGTAGAATAATGATCAGGCACTTCACCATTCTTCACGCACTCCCAACTCTGGTTACTTGTCCCCCCTGCACCACTTTTTCGATGTACACTCCCGTTTCGCGCAAATGTCTCGTTGTTCTCTGCTTCTCCGTCTCTGCCCACTCTTCCCACCTCTCTGCTACTCTGTGGCACTCTCCCTGTCCTGCACTCTCGCTACTCTGTGGCCCTCTCCCTGTCCTGCACTCTCTTGTCCCCTTCTGTTTATATCGCAAAATTTGTGAAAATCCCGTCGGAATTCAAACTGCTCCCCGGTCCGTTCGTTGTCCTCAACAAATGGCTCCAAGCCCAGCAGCTCCCCGTGCTGGGTCGTTAGTCGAAAAGTGCCAATGTGGTAAAGTGCCAATGTGGGCGTTAGTCGAAAAAGTGCCAATGTGGTAAAGTGCCAATGTGGGCGTTAGTCGAAAAGTGCCAATAATGGTGGAATAATAAATTAATTAACTGAGGATACTAAAATAAGTATGATAAAATTAAACTAAGGCTAACAAATTTTTAAACTAAAAATGCATTTTTTTGTAAAACAATAATGAAAATGACCTTGCAATAAATATCTTGAGAACCACAATGAACCTATCGGCGACTGGTTTTCGCTAATGTGGGTGGAGTTTTGTGTAGGATTGGATTCAGTGTAGGAGCAATCATTCTCCATTTTTCCTGTTCTGACTTGACTGATTTGCACTGCTTATTTAAACAGACTATCTTACTTATTGCTACAATTAGACGAGAAAGGAACATCATCTAGAAAGGACCAGCGTATACGTAAGGTATTCGGTACAAGATACATTCAATTTACAGCGAAAGAGAAAGTTACAATCTGAACACGGAGTCCAATTTCTCTAAAATTGATTAAGCTGGATTCAGGCCAAATTGTTCAGATAATTATCAAATTTACAGACAAAAAAGCAAAATTTTGAACAAATCTCATTCTATGACTTTCATAATGCGCGTTATGCAAATATCCCTCAAAACCATCATATAGTTTATAATATCAAGATACCTGCAAAGTCATAAACATCTCTCGAAAAAATAAATCAAAATTTAAAAAAAATTAAAATTCCATTGAGCCCCCCTCCTTTTAATGAACTCCCCTTAGGATGAGAATTGGAAATGAACATTTTTCCATATTTTATTTTTTCCACAAGCTAAAAATTCATTTTCAATGAATTTTTCAATGAATTTCTAAGCAACTTTTTATTGCAAATGAGATGTGGCATCTGAATTTTATTTATTATTTTAATTTTCCATTTTTATACCTAAATTTTAACCCGGATCAAATTACTCTATTTTCTGAAAAAATTAGTTCCGGCGCAATGCTTTTGTTTACCTCTCTAACAGCGAAAAAAATATTGGAATTTTTTGACCGAAAAATGTGATTCCTTACCAAATTTCACCAAATTTGTCAAAAATTTTCACCATATAGAAAAATTGGATCAGAAAACATGGCCCCTTCCTCATCGTAAGTCCTTAGTAAGACCCCTCTCTCCAAAGGATCACCCTCTATAATGAGTGCCCCCTCCTTCCGGAGGTGGGTTGAAAAATATTAGAGATTTGTAGCTTTTATTACAAACATGTGATTTTTGGGAATAATAAGCAAATAAAAATTTGTTATCGCACAGTGCTTGTACCTTGTGCTCCTGCACCACGCTGAACTCGCCGGTGTCCTTGACCAGCTTGTACACCTTGCAGTCCTCCAGCTGTACACCATGCACCTCCTTCCCATACTTCCACTCCTTCTTTTTTGATACAGTATAGCGGTATGTATCGTGGTCATAAAAACGGTATTGATGGTATTCATAACATTTCGGCGTCAGATCACATTTTCCACTCAACTTCCTCGGAATGTGTCCATGGGCGCTGGTCACCCCACTCGGGAATTCTATAGTGCCCTCGTGCCCTGCCAACTTATCTGGCCTTGGTCCCTACAATGAATGCTAACTTCGCAATCAATAGGCCTCTTGCCGTCCGGAGTACTGATGATGGAGTAGTATTTGTAAAGTTGGACAAAATGATTGCCAACAACGGGACAACAGGGAACATTTTTTCGATTCGTGCTGGAATTTTCGACAATAAGCGGATCAGGGTCGGCAACTTCGACAGTAGGGTCGGCAAGTTCGACAGCGGAATATTCCGACAGTAGGTCAGGAAGTTCGACAGACACTAGGCTTTTTTGTATATTTAGAATCGGAATTTCGAAAATACCAAAATATGTAAACATTAGCCATTTAAAAAATGCGTTACTGTCGAAAATTTCGCTTATTGTCGAAGGTTCAATTTCCCAAAAAGATTTCTAATGTCGGAAATTTCGAGAGAAGTTCGAATATCGGGTTTTTTTTTGAAATACACGAAAATTTATTTTGTTATTTATGGATTGTACAGAATAATTTCTATTGAGAATAAAAAATGATTGAATTATGAAATTGAAGTTCCGGTAATTTTATTTATACTGGCTCTTTAAAGTGAAGAATATTTCCATATCGCGTCAGTATAATGCCCATTAGACATACCGTATATTCTCTCTAATATAAGGCCTAGGCCTTATATTTTTCGAACACCCTCGAAGGTGGGCCTTATATTAGAGAGGGACCTTATAATAGAGAGAGGCCTTATAAATATTTTTCAAAGATGTATTTTCGGAAAATTAATTCATTATTCAATTGACTTCGCTTCAAGAAATTAATTTTTACCCGAGAATTTTCAGAATTTTCACTGAAGAAATTTTTTTATGTAGGTTGAAATCAGTGTTCTCCTGATCCATCAAATTATGATCTGACATCTGATCCCTGATCTGTCCTAAAAATGCAAATTTTGACAACATTTTTCTGAAAATTGGAAAATTTCTTAAGCGGCTCACAAAAATTTCCTTAAAACTACCAACTTTCTTAAGTAAAAGTGCCTAATCAAATTAAAAAAGAAGAAGACAGTTTTTTGCTCATCTCTAACCCGAAATTTCTCCCTGTACCCCGTCTGGATCTGAATCACTACTTCTACTTTTGAAATAATTAAATTGATCACTTACGTTTGAATTTTATTTCATAATTATAAGCCATTTTATTTGGAAATTGCCTCATTTTTTCAAGTGGGAACTTTCAGTCGGATCATTTTTTGGTGATCCGAATGATCTGATCTGATCCTGATCCCTGGGCCACATCAGATCAGATCATTTTTGATAATTCAACTACCTGGATTAGATCAGATCAGATCATCTCTGAAAAAGTTGGATCATACCGTTCTTCATTTTAATTTCAGATATTATTTTCAAATTCAATTCGCTTTAGGTTAATATATGGTCACTCTCATAAGTAGGACCTTATAATAGAGAGGGGCCTTATAATGGAGAGTGGCCTTATATTTTTCGAACACCTTCAAAAGAGGGCCTTATATTGGAGAGGGGCCTAATAATAGAGAGAGGCCTTATATTAGAGAGAATACGGTATATTACGTCATCCAATTTAATCATACAACGATGATCATCCAGATTTTCTACGATCAATCATAATTCCTTACTCAAAAAAATTTAGTTGTGAATTATTTTGATATGCAAATTGTTTATTGAAGATCGTACAAAAATAAACAAAAATATGAATTTTTTTATTACAATCAATATCATGTGTATATAGGACAATTAAACATTTTTCCATAAAAGATCGTAAAATTAAACCGATTCATTTATCCACATTGTACATATGAATATTACATAAACCAATTAATCATACAACAATGATTAGATTTTTTTTACATTTTCTGAATTCATTGCCATACCTCCAAGAAAAAAATTTTTTTGGCCCTCACGGGGCCGCCGACTAACATTCAAATTATACATTACATATATTAATGGTTTTTTAATTCTCCCATCATTGTTCCGTTGAAAAAAAAGTCCGAAAAATTAATTTTTATCGAAAAATTGAGCATATGTAAATGATAAGTAAGAAAAAGTACGAAGTACGATTATGAAGATACGAAATTTTAAAATTATGAAAATTTTAAAAATAAAAAGGCCAAAAAATCAACATATTTTTATTTATACTTTTTATCTATTGAAATTATAGGCTAGGCAATGTTCAAAAAATTTAATGATTTTTTTTACTTATATTTTGACCCTTTTCAAGGGAACAACCAACACGCTTTCGAATAAATCAAAAGTTTTAATCGTAAAGTTTGCCTACAGCCCCGGAGAAAAATTTGAAAATCAGACTTTTTCAAGAAATTTTAATCACATTTTTCTCAAATTTTGATCATTTTTCTCAAATCAAATTTTCCCTAAGCCTGGACGATTTGATCAAATTGATTAAAAACAAAGAATTTGTGCCTAGCTAGCCCACTAAGAATGATTCATCTGGGAAGCCATAAATATATGTACTATGTTCGCTGACAATTCTGACAGAATTCGAATTTCCCAGATGATTCATCTGGGAAACTGGAAAGCTTCTGTTCTTGAATACTTAAACACTGGGAGAGCTTTATTGGAATTCATTTGCCATATCAATCGTATAATATATCCACATCATATCTATGAATTTTCCATAGAAAAATTTTTAATTGATTCTTCATTCCAAAAAAAATTTCTTTAAAAGATACGACCTTTCTAAAAATTCAAATTCTGTATTATATTTTATTTTGGTTTTTAGACTTAGCGTGGTTTAAAAAAGTTTCTGGCTTTAGTGAATCTATTTGGCACATTTCAGGGAAAAACGCCCATTTTGGTACTTTTTGGAGAAACATGGCATCATATATCCCCCTGGAAACATCTTTTAAAGTCTGTTGCGACAAATTTTCTAATGAAATCGTAATTCATAAAAAAGACGGTGATGCTTTTGAATCCCAAGCGCCAAAACTTAAATTAGAAGCAACTTATCAGAATAATATATTTGACATAGAAAGTAAATTGTAAAATGAGTCTAAAAAATTGCCCAATGCAAAAAAAGTTATAGATAATCGCTCGGTCAGAATTTGGCCAATACATTTTACTATCTTGGCCATAACTTTTTTGCAATGGGCTAATTCTGATGAAAACATAGGCTTATTACTTATTTTGTAGCTGATTTTCTGTGCTATCCTATGAACTATGATCTTTCTACTAAGTAGGTTAGTCTCTCTTTTACATATCATAATCATTTATTGAAATTGAAAAATAAAAAATATTTCAGATGCCTACTGTAGACGAGGATTGGGATTTCAGCATGAACAAAGCCGTTTAGATCGGAACAACTATGTTTGGATCAACAAAAATGCAAATGAAAAGGTATTCATTCACTCACTAAATTGATAAAAAAATGGCTAGATTTGTTTTGAATGATAGTTATAATACGATCGGGAGAATTCAAAACAGCTCGGAATGCCTTATGATTTTGGTTCAGTAATGCATTATAGACCATTTTACTTCCGAAAGTTAGTCGATTAAACATTGATACCGTATTCTCTCTAAAATAAGGCCTAGACCTTATTTTTTCAGCCTCATTCGAAGGGGGGCCTTATTTTAGAGGGAGGCCTTATCTTAGAGAGAATACGGTATTCGATTATTGTTGGGGTTATTTAGGGGAGATTCAAAGGAATTTACCATGCTAGCTCTTGAGGAGGAAGTGTTTCAATCTACAATGGCACAAAGAACCGCACTCTCTTTCAAAGATGCAAAACTGCTGAACAAATATTACTGTGAGCAGCTTGTTTAATCATTTTTTGATTTTGAATTAGACTTATTCGATTTCCAATTTATTAATTTTATTTTGTAAATATAGATAAAATATATATTTTTGAAATAGTTCAGTCATGCTTTTTATATGCTTGTGAAATGCCAGAAAAGGTAAAATCATGCCATAACGGAGGCTATCTGGACCCAAAGAAAAGCTGCAAGGAGTGCCGTTGTCCCACAGGATATACAGGAGATACGTGCCAGGAACTTGATGGCCCTCTCTGGAGCTGCTCTCGCAACACCGCTCATGGGTTTCCTGCTGATTTTGGGTTAGTTAAATCCCAGAGATTTACAACGATGTCTTATACGGTGCTGGGTCATTACAAAAAAGATGCCAAAATACAAAACCATCCCTTAAAACTTTTTGTAAGAATGTTAGACCAAAATATCCAGCGACAATGTTGTGCAGAATTTTATTCTCTATCTTATGGTATTTACTTTTTCGAAATTTAACTAAAAAGTTCGAATTTTTTGAAAATATCGAAAAATGGAGTATTTCACAAAAATTTCGAAAAATTAAAAATACCAGAAGATAGAGCATAAAATTCTGCACAACTATTTCGCTGGAAGTTTTGGTCTAATAAGTCTTTAAAAAGTTTTTAGGGAAGGTATTGGGTTTTGGCACTTTTTTCATAACGACATGGCATCGTCTTATACTTATTATTAATTATTTCGCTTATGTTGTGCCCTTCTGATGACACAATAAAATGAAAATTAGGCGCCAATTGAATTACCGTATTACCTCTAATTTAAGGGTATACCCTTAAATTTTTCAACCCTCGCCGAAAGTTACCCTTAAATTAGAGGTTACCTTAAAATTAGAGGTTACCCTTAAATTTTTCAAACGTTCAAAACTGTGATTCATTAATGAAGAAAAGATTTTCTTGGTAAGTTTTCATCATTTTCGTTTTCCGATTCCTTAATATTTATTCGGCTATTCACTATTAAAAAATAAAATATGTTTTGAAAATATATAAAACCATATTTTCTTGAATATGAAGGGCCACTTCTTTTGTTACAACCTCTTCTCACATCAGAAGAGGTTCGTCCGTTTATTAGTGAGATACATTCAGCAGATAGAAAGAAAGATCCTTCTATTTTTCAAAGCCCTCTTGTGCCCCCACCAAAAAAAATTACCCTTAAATTGGAGGTTACCTTTAAATTAGAGGTTACCCTTAAATTTTTCAACCTTTACCGAAAGTTACCCTTAAATTAGAGGTTACCTTTAAATTAGAGGTTACCCTAAAATTAGAGGTAATACGGTACTTTGAAGTTTGAACCTAGAAGTTTATCAAGGGAATCCTTCACTGAAGTGACAGAGAAACACAGAGAAAAGGTGCAGAGAGAAAGTTCATAAAGGAGAACTTCCTCTTCATAAAATCTTAGAGCCAAAAATAAATTTCCAATTCAATTGATTTTTTGCGCCGATTTTATATCCCGTATTAAGCTTTGATGTTTCTATTGAAAAGGTTGTTGGGAGCGCTTCTTATAGGGAAAAATTAGCCACTTAGTTAAATAGATCACATGGTTTTCGGTAAATAACAGTAAATAAAAATATTTAATCGGTGTTCTCATTTATTATGCAGTACTGAATTTTTCCTAATTTCTTTTAAAAATTTGATAGGCTCCTCTTATGTTACCCCAGCGTTTTGTTCAACTTTAATGGAAATGCTAAAGCAAGTCGACGCTTCCAACTGGCCGATCAGGGATCTAAAGATTTTGCCCAATGCCGAAATTTGACCGATGGTCCCCATAATGGGCTGCTGATCAATTTCCAAGGAGAGGAACTGAAGATGGAAACTTCACGAATATGGCTGCCCGAACTTCCGCCCTACTGCCCGGCGTTCCGACCAGTATTTTTATACCATTTAATATTTTAGCGTAAGTTTTATAGTGTTTGTTTATTAGCTTTTAAAAAAATGAAAAGAGCAAAATTTAAGTTATCTTGATTTGCTATCCTGGCCAGTTGTTGGACCCGTACAAGAACTTTGGCTTCTCAATTCTCAACCTCTCATTGACCGATCTCGAATTGCCCAACAATCCGATCAATGAAGGATGAGAACAGATCCGCAAGAAGCAATGCAATGAATCTTTCAACGGATGCTCGATGTCGAACATGCCATGGAATTAAGATATGGGGACTTGAACTCGATCTGGAACCAATGCTCTACTATATTTCCTCCAAAATTCTTCATTTAATTCTGCTTTTTCACTCATTTTTTGACATTTTCTCTTTCACTCGTTTCATATTCTCATCATTTGATTTTGTCCACATTCAATCTCAAGTTTTTTATTGTTCTCTTTTGTTTAAAGATGCTCGTGAACGAAGGAAGATAAATAAAATTATAAATTTGAATTTTAAATTTATTGACAAGGAGGAGCTTCCCACGGTATAGTGCTTCGATTGCTTGGGAATCCGTTCAACTTTAGAGGGTGCTAGGTTATTTCCTCTAAAGTGTCAAAAAGAGAAATCCCTAACTTTTTGATCCATTCTAGACTAAAACATTAAAAATTAAATAATGCAGAATTTTACACGGTCTCTCTTTTTCCTATATTTTTGAATTCCTTGAACATTTTTGCAAATTAATTAAATAATTATTTACTAATCGATTGTGATTTTGATAATTTATTGAAAAATGATAGCACCTGCTATCCTTATCTATTTACAGTTTCTCTCGAATTCTTTACTTGTACATTTAAATGATTTTTAAAATATCTTGTTTTGGTGGTGCCATGGACAAGACTCGAGTTCAGACAGACTCCAATCAAATTGTTGAGCTTTGAAGCCAGAAACTAGCGCGCCTTCATTGTAACATTGGGTTCAAATTCATAGATAATTTAAGAGAATTCATTTTGCTGTCAGAATATAGCTATAACAACTACCTTCTAAAAGAGCCTATCCCATTCGAATTGTTCATGGCCAAAATAAATGGTTAGGACAAATTCACACCATTTTGGCCACCCTTTTACAACGAATAGATCTAAATTAGCTGAAGCTCATTCTGTAGCATATTTTTGCTCTATTTTTTGATATCAAACACGTTTCTCTAGGTTGCGTTCAAACCGAATTATAACGAATGGTGCGCAAATGACTGGAGCACGCAATAGCCTTACTTGTCTACTAATTTGCAGTTTTAATTTTTGAAGTGATTGTTCTCTGGTGCTCTCCTCCTAGTCTGTTTTTGCATCTACCATTGTGCAGAAGAAAAATTAAAGGCAGCAAAAAAATACAGAAAATCTCTTCAAAAATACCGCAAAAAGGATTTGGAAAGTTTTAAGGGTGACTATTAAAAATTAAAGAAAAAAGAGATTCAGCTCAAAAAATATATTTTGTAGTCATAAACCAGGACTTTTCTGATCCTACCCTGATAAAAACGGTGCTCTAAGACGTTAAAAAACAAAGCCAAATGCGATAATCTGAGTAGACTTTTTTAAAGATTAGTTATTCCAAAGTATAAAAAGCAAAAATGGTATTTTTTTCGAAATTCGAAGAAAAAGTTCGAAATTTCATGTTCTAATTGTAAGAAATTGTCTTCAACAAAATTTTTGAAATTTTTGATAAAATTTCTAAAAATTGATAGGGCATAAAATTCTTCATTTGTTTGTTTTTTATACTTAAGTCTTTAAAAAGTGGGCAGACTATAGCATTTGGACCTTTTTTTGAACGTCCTAGCATCGATAATGGTGAACAC
>LDKF01000290.1:38879-64044 GCA_001026735.1 Rotylenchulus reniformis | reverse complement strand
AAAAAATATATACTTAAAAATTCCCGCAGTATTAGTCCAGTTATCTTAAGCTGATAACAATTTGAGGAAAAATGAATGGATATTTAGCCATTTCTAACATAATCAAAAATTTCATTAAAAATTTGTATATAAATCAGAAAAGTTGGATCTGAAAAAAACAAGCTGACACCAATTGATTGATTTTTTAAAATTATTGGCGATTTATTTTTCCAAAATCGATTATTTGGCATGATTAAAGTAATTATACTTTGTAACTAACTAACAAGTAAGAAATAATTTGGAACAAAAAGTATTACAAATTACGAAATAAATCGACAGAATTTGTATTTTAATTCTGTTCCATTATTTTTTTACCAATTCATTTTTTAATTAACTTACGATTAAGTTTTTATTCTGGATAATTAACTGATCCATTTACATATGTGCCATTTTTCCCATTATTACTGATTATTATGGCTATAATATTAGTAATCTTTTTGCTTTATCTTTGTACCTTCGGAAAAAGTGTTGATAAACAAAAATGGCAGAGTGAATTTGATCAAAATGCGCAAGAAGAAGCGGAATCCATGGAACTATCGATGGATGATGACAACGATGAGGATCAGCAAAGTCAAGAAGGCACCGATGATCCCACGTTTAATGTCCAAAGTTCGGAAAATGGATCAGAATATAAGTTGGAATCGGAGTCAGAAAGTGACCAAGATTGGCAAGCAGAAAATGCAGAAGAAGATCAAGATGGTGTGTAATAATATAAGGAAGGACCAGTAAGCAAGAAATTGCGAAAGAAATAAACAATGTTGTTAAACGGAACAGCCCCGACTTGTGGCGGGCCAACTTGTGGCGACATGTTACTAAAATGACTAAATAACTAACAAGACAAAACACCTAAAATTGATTTGCCACATGTTAACCAGCCACAAGTCGGGGTGTACCGTTGTAAAAAGCTCCGACTCCGCTCCGACTGGTAAATCGAGCCGGAGTCAAAATGTTGGAAGGTCCGGATTCGCAGCAATTTCTTTTGAGGAGTTGGATCAGGAATCGGACACGAAAAAAAACTAATGAACCGGAGTCGGAGCAAAAATTTCGATTTTAACAACATTGTAAATAAAAGAAAGACGGATAATCCATGCTCAATAATCATTAAGTATATACAAGGATGGAATCATGGGTTAATACCGGAATAAAGATTGATCGAAATTCCCATCGAACTAAATAGATTAAAAAATCATGATAAATCAAACGGATTTTATCATCGTTGGTATTTTAAATTGTTAGCATTTCTTCCTTATTTATCCCATATTAAATTCCAAAATAAGTCATGAATACAGTAAATAATAGTAAATTTAGAATCACCCAATGAACTTAATGAGTTGATTGAAAAGTTGGTGGAAGCTGATCATCTCAAAACAACACAAAAAATCGTGGCGATTGAAAATGAAATCGCAAAAATATTGGGCACATATCGCGACAAAATTTATGAATGGAAAAGGAAAGCAAATTTACGGGGCAAGTAAAGTAAAAAATTATTCAATTTATTTATTTTTTTTAATAATAAAACAGACAAAAAAGGAAAAAGACCACTGATGATTGAATCTGATGAGGAGCAATGGTATAATTTGATCAAAAAATTCGATCGAATGAAAAAGAAAACTTACTTGGCCATGAATAATTTAGCAAAACAAAGGGGCAAAAGTCAGATAATAATAATTAAAATTAAAATATATGAAGCAAAAATTAATTTAATAAGTCAATTTAAAATAATTATAACTTATTTTAAAGATTGTATGGATATTTGGTCTATGAATAGAAAAAAATTAAATACCGTAAATGCTCTCATATTTCCCCATCTCTAACAACTCCCCACTCTCTAATAATCCATCACATCCAGAAGAAGATTTGAAAATAATCCCCAATGGGGATATTTGGGGATGTTTTTTTGCTAGGAAGTTAAAAAAGTGCCAAATGCAAAATTTTGGCCGAAACTTTTTTTTAACTTGCTTGGCTAAAAAGTATAAAAGGCATATATAATTGTGCAGAATTTTATGCTCTATCTTCTGTATGAATAAAAAGTTCGAAATATCCTTTAAAACCCGTATTTTTCGACATTTTCGGAAAAATTTCGAATTTTTTGTTCGATTTTCGAAAATTAAAAATACCAGATGATAGAGCAGAAAATTCTGCACGATGACTTTTTATACTTTCGGCCTAACAAGTCGAAAAAAGTTTTTAAAAAATTGGCACTTTTATAATATCATAGCATCGATATTTTTGAGCGGAGCTTGCGCGTTTGCCAAAAAATGCAAATTGGCGCGGCACTTATGTGACATCCTATAAAAAATAAAATTATTAATTATACCAAAAGACTTTTTTTCATTTTTTTATATATAATAGGGAAATTTGCACATTCTTTTTGGATGACGCGATAATTTGCTTTTACTAGAGAAATAGTATAATGAAGAAGTATAAATCTAATTACCACCCATTATCATCGTAATAAATATATATCTTTATAAAGAAACAAGAAGAACGCACACCGACGAGGAAAAGTTTGCCATTGTGAATAGTTTTCTGGAAATGAAAGAAAAATATCTGGCACAAACTGGGCCAACAACCTCATTGTCTTGCTACGAGTTGGACAGAGAAATAGCTCGGAAATTTGGAGTGAATGTGATCACCATTTACGGCTGGAAAACCAATTTTGGCATAAGAGGTGAGAAAAATATTTAAAAAAGTGCATTAAAAATTTATTTAGATAATGGAAATTAGTACAATCATTTTTTCTAATTGAACACATTGTGACTTTAATTCAAATGAAGAACCCGATTCTTTTGAATTCCAATAAAATTTGAAATTTAAAAAAAACAATTTTTTTGAAAAAGATCTAAAATTATGCGAATATTTGCTTTTCAAAGTTTGGCCTAACATGGTAAAATTTCCAATTCCGTCCCCTATTTCGCATCGATTTTTATGGTAAAATTAAACTCCTGAAATCTGGTTGTCCTTTGTTGAACAAATTATGTTTTGAAACGATTGGTGAATAAGTGGTGCGCCTCTCGCTGCCTCTGTTCTTTCATTTGGAGTGGGCGTGTCCCTCCATATAGTCCAAATAAATAATCCGATTGTTCATTCCTCACAATGTAAGATCGCGCGGGGATTTAGCCTTTCACAAACTTTTTGCGGCCCATTAGCTATAACTCGGTCCAAATCAAACTTAGAGAAACGAGTTTGATGTCAAAAATAGAGCAAAAAATTAGTTACAAATTGAGCCAACGCTCACCCAAATATTTACTGTGAAAAACAGTTATGGCCAAATAATGTAAATTCGTCCAAAATTTTATTTTGGCCATAACTTTTTTCATAATGGTATAATTCGAGCCTGCTTGGGTTCATCTGCAGCTAATTATTTTCTTGACATTAAAACATTCTCTAGGTTTGGTTGAACCGAGTTATTGCGAGAACCGCAAATGGCGGGGCTGTAAAATTTCTGATAAAGCAACGAATTAAAAGCGAAAATTCTGCTTCATACTAATTTCTCTTCTGTTCTCTCCTTTTCGCATGCTATTTTCTTTCGTTTCAGAATATAATTTGAAAAAATTGGAACATTCTTATTAGTGGCCACGAGTATAGTAATAAATAATGAAATTAAATTTTAGAAAGGCCCTATCGAAAGATAACCAAAGAAGAAAAAGAAGCAATCATGGGAAAATACATAAGTCTGAAGAAGAAAAATCCAAAAAGAACAGATTTTGGGTTATTAAAAACTCTCGGGATCGGTCATGATGCATTGCGCAGATGGAAAAACGAGTTTGGCCTGCGAGAAAGGAGTAAATCGTTTCAAAATTTATATTAAGAATATTAGATAATTTATTTTTATAATTTTTTATTCTTGGAATATTACTTAATAATCATTTTTAATAAATATTTAATTATCAAATGGTAATAAAACAAAAAAAAAAGAAAAATGATTGCTATAAATTTTTGAAGAAAAGTAGACCCAATTAAAATAATATATTAATTATGTTTAAAAACAGTGGCATTTTTTAATTAAAAAATTCTTATGCGATTTAACGTAAAATATTATTAATGATTTTTAGGATTATGCTTTGGTTTTAGAACACATTAATAAATTTAGATATTTACACGGAAAACGAGAAACGAGATTTTATCAGACAATTTCACAAAATAAAGGCTCAAAGGCCAGAACTTACAATTTGTGCAATTGAAAAACGGATGAAATTGACAAGAGACAGCATTCGGAGATGGGAAGCCCAATTTGCCAAAAAGGACATTGTTGGATCGACAAGAACAGGGGCCATGGACATATCGTGTATAAAGGTATTACATATTTCAGAATTAATTTATTTAATATTATAAAAACTTAATAATAAAATTAAGAATATAATCATTATTAAGGCCATCTAACCGATAAAGGGCACGAGGTATGGCGATGGAGTTCAGCAACATAAGGATGCGAAAGTGCCTAATAATTGGTCGATTATTACTTTATTTTAAATTCGACATTCATTTTTGCGTTTATAAAGTAAAAATAATAAAAATTGGCTATTTAAAAAATATATTATTCATAATGTCTATGCATTTAAAAAATAATATATAGCAATCTCCAAGAATACAATAATATTCATAAAAAAAATTTCTGCATTAACACTTTTTTGGGGTCTATTTGGTACAAAAATGAAAAAATATTTTTTTAACTAAACACTGATGAAGATCCGATCCTTGTATTACAGCCAAATTACAATCAATAATAAATTTATTAATAAAGATATATTTTTTATGGATGCACAATTATCAAAGTTTTTTCCTTAATTTTGATCATTTTCAATCCAAATCCATTAAATTCAACGGTGGTGATGGCTAGGATTGAAAATAGCAAAAGGGTTTTTCCGCGATGATTATCGGCATTGGACTTCGCCAGAAATGAACGTTGTAATTTCAGCGATTCCGGAATCCTGAGGCAATTTTGTTCATCGCTTCTCACAATTTGTCCGAAAAATATTCTCATAATTAAATTTAAAAAAGTGGTCTATTACAGGGGGGTTCAATTAGGAGGGGGGGTTATAATACAGGTTTTACGGTAAAATCATTTCGATTCTTTTACAAATTTTTCTTTTAAAACTCACTTTTATTAAGTCTATTTTGTCAACATCAATATATCAACTCATTAAAATTTCCCAACAGAAATTAACGTTAAAATTTAAAAAACCAATTTTCAAATTTTATTGTAAAAAATCAAACAAACAAAAATATGGTAAAAAAAATATGTGATATGGTTCCATGGCGGCGGAATATATGGAAGTGTTATCATAATCAATAACTAAAATTTTGATAAATATTTTTATTTTCCGATCAAATTTGATGGAGACGCAAAAAATGGCGGAAGCTGTCCAGAAATTTTTTACTTAGGAGCTTAGGACTTCTATTTTCTTAGAGACAATGATGGCAAATTTTGATCAAGTAGCTGTGGAGGTCAAGATTTTATTTTAAATTGAGGATTATTTTTTTGTCGTACCGACTTTTGCAGACGACCTTTGCAGAGGCGACATATGCAGACCCGACTTTTGCAGACGACATTTGCAGACGACTTTTACAGACGACACTTGCAGACGACTATTTCAGACCCGACAATTGCAGACGAGTTTTACCCGGCTTGAAGACCGAAAACTCATCAGAAATTCTATATGAATAGAGGGGAAATAAAACAGAAAAATTAAGACTTAAGCTAAAAGAACAATTGAAAATCGGAAAACCATCAGAAACTTAATCAAAAATCATAATCTTAATTTTCAAAATAATGAAGGAGATCTTTCGAAAACGAGTTGCCCTTTTTTACATAGCCCTTGAATTTTCATTTATATTTTTTCATTTATTTATTGACTGAATAGTCCCTCGGAAAGGGGCAAAATTTTTTTTTGAAAATTTATTAATTTTCTTTGTTTTGTTGCCTTTTTACATATGCGAATTATTTTTTTCTCTAATAATTGGTCTGCAATTGTCGGGTCTGCAAAAGTCGTCTGTAAAGGTCGTCTGCAATTGTCGGGTCTGCAATAGTCGTCTGCAAGTGTCGTCTGCAAAAGTCGGGTCTGNGAATAGTCCCTCGGAAAGGGGCAAAATTTTTTTTTGAAAATTTATTAATTTTCTTTGTTTTGTTGCCTTTTTACATATGCGAATTATTTTTTTCTCTAATAATTGGTCTGCAATTGTCGGGTCTGCAAAAGTCGTCTGTAAAGGTCGTCTGCAATTGTCGGGTCTGCAATAGTCGTCTGCAAGTGTCGTCTGCAAAAGTCGGGTCTGCAAAAGTCTGATCTGCAAAAGTCGGGTCTGCAAAAGTCGGATCTGCAAAAGTCGTACCACGTTTTTTTGGCTTCAATAAACTTTTTAATTCTGATTTCAATTCTAATGATCAATCCTTGTGATTCGGTTTGGAAAATATTGAAGAATCAATCGGTGAAAATTGAAAGCTATTGCATGATGCTATCAAAAAATCAATGTTTAAACCACCATTATTTCATTTAACTTGCAATTATGTGATCTGATTATTGTATTAATAATCGTTTTTTAATTTTGGGAAATTAAGGCACTGATGAGGGAAAATACTAAAAAATTATTAGATAAGCCTGCATATTAAAATTAAGGTTAAATGCTTAGGTAATATTAACTCTTATTTTTTAATTTCTATTTTTAGAACGCTAAATTTACGGCGCAATCTATTGATATTTGTACAAATCAGTATTTGGTTTTTTGTAAATTGGAATTTTATATTAGTCATTATTCCCGTGTTTTTTGAGTTTATTTTTACTGGAATCGATTATTTAGGATGGGAATATCAGGAAAAAAATAATATCTTGGTTATCAGCACTAATAATAAGAAATTTTAGGTTTTGTACAAATCTTTAAAAAAATGCAATTAAGATAAATTATTCTTTTTTTAATAAAAAAATTTAAATAAATGAAAGTAAATCAGAAAGTACAAATTGAACTGCGTCCTAAACTTTTTTACCATCTCAACAGAATTATTTTTCAATTAAACATAATTGATATTACCAATATATAATTAATGGTTTATATCTCGTGATTCGCTTAAAAATTTATAAAAATAATTATGAAATTCGATATAAATGAAATTTTATGTGTTTTTATTTTGTTCCCTTTTTATCGATTGTCCAATTTTTTTTATTAATTATCCATTATATATATTTTTATTCTATTCAAATCAATATTAATATAAAAATCCATTTTTACCTTTTTCCAATATTATGCCAAAAACATTAATCTTTTTATTTTATCTTTGTGCCCTCGGACAATGTGTTGAACAAAAATGGCAAAGTGAATTTGATCAAAATGCGCAAGAAGAAGCGGAATCCATGGAACTATCGATGGATGACGACAACGATGAGGAGGATCAGCAAAGTTTGGAGTGCATTGATGGTTTTCAGAGTTCGGATGGATTAGTGTATAACAGTAGTAATGATGTGGAATCGGAGTTAGAAAGTGGCCAAGATGATCAGGACAACATGGAAGGGGACCAAGATGGTATATACTGATCCATTATTTTTTTTACTCAAAAGTTGGAAATGGATTTTTTATTTGAAACGAGAGAATGCTCATGGAAAAGTGTTGAAGAAACCGAAAAAGAGTGCTCATGAAAAAAGAAAGAGTGATCATTGATACTGTAGCTTTTGGGTAGAAAAATAATAGATCAGTGCTAGTACTATGTATGAATAGGAAGGAATAGTTGTCGAGAATTTAATAAATAAATAAACACATGTATAAATAATAGATAAGTGAGACTAATTATCAACAGATGACTAAAAATCATAAAAGATAGCATATAAGACTTGAGCTAAAAAAATGAAAAATCACCAATAATTACAAGAAAAAATCTTAAAACTTCATACAATAAATATAATGGTTAACTATATAGTATAGAATATTGTAAAGGCATCTAAAACAAATCGTTGTTCGTGTCGGAGGCTTTTATATCTCGGCCAATTAATGGTCGAAAAATCATTTTTATTGTATTTAATTTTAACTAATACAAACGGAAAATTATCAAAAATTATAGTCTCATATTTAACCTTTCGAAAATAAATTATGAAAAAATAATTGAATAAATTACGAAATAATAATTGAAATAAAGAATATTGCCTGATGAGCTTAATGATTTGGTTGAAAAATTGATGTAAATGATCAGCATCAGAGCAAAACTACCATATATAGGAAATATAAAAAAATAGCCAAAATATTGACACATCAAAGACATAATTTACAAATGCAAAAGAGAAGATCATTTGGGAAGTTAATTTGGAAGAAATTAGTTCATTTTATTTATTTGGTTTATTAAACAGACAAAAAAGAAAAAAGAACATTGAACGAATCGGAGGAACAACGATATAAGTTGGACAAAAAAATCGATGGAATAAGAACAGAAGTATGCTTGGCCATGACAAATATGGCAAAACAGAGGGACAAAAGTCAAATGGATTAATTAAACAATTAAAATTTTATTTAATAGGATTTAAAAAGAAAGAATTGACATATGTTGCATATGATATAATAAAAGGGATTTTATAAGGGGTTGATTAAAATTTTTATTTTAAAATAAAAAGCTTAAATTGTTATTCATAAGATATAAAATTTTTGCATATCTAATAATCACATTCATTAAAAAATATTATAAAAGATATTTTTACAGAAACCAGAACTCATACCCATGAGGAGAAATTTGAAATTGTTAATAGTTTTCTGGAAATTAAAGAAAAATATTTGTCACAAACCGGACCAACAACCTCATTGTCTTGTCATGAGTTGGACCGAAAAATTGCAAGGAAATTTGGAGTGAATGTGACAACAATTTACAGATGGAAATCCAGTTTTGGCATAATGGGTATGAGGGGAAAATAAAAAATTGGGTAATAAGTATAATTTAATAGAAATAAAAGCAAAAAATAACTAAGTATTGCCGATTTTTTAAATCAATCACGAAGACTATGTATATAAATTTAACCGAAAAGACGAAAATTTTGATCCTAAAATTCAATCGATTCAAAAATAATCGCCTGAGAATAAACGAAAGGAAATTTTTTCACACTTCAAATACCCCAAATATATTGTATTAAAAACCCAATGAATTTCATTTTTTAGAAAGGCCCTATAGAAGAATAAACAAAGCAGAAAAAGAAATAATCATGCAAAAATACATAAAACTAAAGAAGCAAAACCCAAAAAGAACAGACAAAGAGCTGTTGAAATTTCTCGGAATTGGTCATGATACACTGCGCAGATGGAAAAAAGAGTTTGATTTGCGAAAAAGGAGTAAATTATAAACTTAAACAAATTATTTTCAAAAAATATAGCCTTTAAAAATTCTAAATGACACAAGAGCGAATGCTTCAAAGAAATAATTATTTTATATTATTATGAAAGAATTGTGCCAATAAAACCATATGCATACTGTGTAAGTAAAAGTGAAAAATAAATATAACATAAGGAAAAATTTGGACCAAAAATAAATTCATGATATTGGTAAATTTAATGGCGTAAAATAAATAATAAACACGGGATCTTCGTATTGTCGAGGATCGTAATATATTTACTATTTTATTCAGAGAACTATACAAATGACGAAAAACGAGCTTTTATCCAACAATTTCAAAAAATAAAAACAGAAAAGCCAGAACTACCAATTTTTGCAATTGAAAAATTGATGAAACTGAAAAAAGATAGCATTCGGAGATGGGAAGTCCAATTTGCCAAAAAAGGAAGTTGTTGGATCAAAAATCACAAAAGCTATGGATATATCAATGTATAAAGGTATTATATATTTGCACAACNCCCCGACGATCCCATCCCCGACATGCTAGTTCCCCGACCCTCATCCCCGCGAGGATTCGGGGATGAAAATGCACCCCTAAAGATGCCATATTGGACCCAACTGTTAAGAGAATTTGGCGTAGAACTAAACAATGGTGCCGTGACTCAGTGGTACAATGCTGGTTTATTGACGGTTAGGTCACGGGGTTCAATTCCCGTCCCTACATATTTTAATTATAAATTATTTCCTTTGTCTTTTTTTGGTCATTTTTTGGTTCTTAACACAAAAATTATTTCGAAAACTTTTTAGAATAAACAATAAAACACATAAAAAAACCAAAAAAAAATATCAGAAAAACTTTTTTAGAATGATGATAATTCTTGAATTTCCAAACAGAAGACAGAAAGGGACATAAAAATTGCACAATTTTTTAATAGAAAAATGGTCTAAATTTTCAAAAATTTCTCCGGCGGCCTTAGCGGGACCGCCGCCCCTCCCACAGTGAACTTCTTCAAAAATTTCATTAAAAAGTGACCGATTTTCTTAAAGAAAAAGCCCTAATTTTCTAAAATTTCTCCGGCGGCCCCTATCGAGACCGCCGCCATCTCTCCACAGTCAAAAATTTCTTCATCCAAAAAATGCTCATTTTTTAATAAAGCTTTGAAAATTTTTTGATAATAACACTCATAAAAATTTTTGAAAAAATTTTTTTCAGGAAAAAAGACAGAAATTTTTTTACCATCCCGTCCCCGAAAACCCCGATCCCCGTCCCCGGCCGATTTTTCATCCCCGTCCCCGTCCCCGACCGAGCCATCCCCGGAAATCCCCGTCCCCGATTTTTTCAAAATCCTCGTCCCCGTGCTACCCTACTTTCAAATAATAAATATATCCATAATTATTTATAATATTATTAAATACCTATGCCTAATATAACCCAGTTATATATATTTTGTATTCATTACCTATATTAAGGGTGTCTAACCAAAAACGGACCCGAGATATGGCGTTGGAATCGGCAAGATTAAGACAAAACATTACTTGTTCTATTCAATTTATATTATAAAAAAATTAATCTGTTTCCTGGAAAAATATTCTTAGAACTATTGTTTTGTAAAAATATATATTTAAGCAATTAAAATTTCATGAGACCTAAAAACATGTCAGAAATTCCAGATTCTGTCACCCTTTAGTGTATAATAATCTTTGAAATTATAAATTAAACTTAATTGATTTAATCCATTTGCACGATAAATTGTATGCAAAAATTGAAAAGCACTTAAAAATTTAAAAGTTAAAATGATGTTTCAGTCATATGACATATTTAATAAAGAATTTATTGTTTTTAATGCAGAAATTAGCAAAAATTTTGTTTTTACATAATTTTGGTCATTTTCATTCCAAATCCATCAAATCCAACGGCGGTGGTGGCGGAGGGTTGAAAAAGGGCTTTTCCGCGATGATAATCGGCATCGGACTACCGCCGGAAATGATTGCTTGTAGTTTCAGCGATTCCGGAAGTCCAGAGGCAATTTTGTTCATCGCTTCTAGCAATTTGTCCTGAATAAAATATTTTAAATTCAGAAAAAAAAGGTTAAGAAAATTTGCATTTCCAGTCTTTTATGTAATAATTTCTGCAAAATCTTTAACTCGCAAATCAATCTCTTTTATTAATCTAATTTTTAGCAATAATTTTCTATTTTATCTCTGAAAATTTTTCATAAAAAAAACTTCTTAATCAAAATTAATAAATTTATTTTGGAAAATTTTTTAAGGCCCATTTCTTAAAAATCCATGCCGATAAAATAAATTAGTCGATTGGATTTTTGAATATTTTTTGCCAAAAAATATCAAATTAAAATCGAGGATAGAAAAAGTTCCAAGCTCTAAAAATTCCAACATTGATCAGCCTTTCATAAAATTTTGAATATCACCTGGTACTCCCCGACCAGCTCTCGATCCTTCCTGTAGCTGTTCAGTTCCATGGAATTCTGCACCAACTCGAGTGTATTCATGAAATTCTGCTTCTGCACTCCTTTCATCTGACCATCATTGGCGTATTTCCGGACTAAATTTTTGAATTTTATTTCTTTCGTTTTATTTTTATTTACTTGTCAGCGGAGCAAAATTGGCCAAAACCGTGGCCATGCCGAGCAATTCACTGGTGGACACGGACTTCTGGGCACTTCCCATATGTTTGATAAGAATCTGGTATGGAAAATATGGAAAATTGATAGTTTAAAAATGTGATTAACCAAAAAATATTTTAAAATAATTATTTCTATCATTTAATGTTAATTAAATTACAATTCCTTTTATAATTCTTACAGGAATTATTTTTAAATAGAGAATTTAAGAATTTTTGCAAATTTTTGATTTTTTTAAATAACTTGATTCGGTTCATTCTCTCTGAATATTAAAAAAATTGAAAATCGAAAAAATCAAACTTTCATTTTTAAAAGTGATCGTAAATCGAAAATTGACCTCTCCTTAGTATGTATGTACAATCGATCTTTATCTTAAAATATTTTTTTGATTCGTTCAACATTTACTCAGTGAAGAATAGTTAGGGAAAATAATTAATTGTTGCCAAAATAATCTAATAAACTCTCGGACCTGCAGGAATATTTCCATTTTGCTCTCTCCGGAGCCTGCAAGGACGGAGAGGAAAAATGTGGTGGCAAACTCATTGGGCATTTTCCATTTGCTCATCATTGTGAAATATTTCAGAATTGGGCCAAGAACAAAACTGCGAAGGAATTGGTTGTGTGACAAAATTTAAAACTCCAAAGACTCACTTTATCTGTCCATTTTTGACGGATGATTGTTGGGCCAATTCGCGCAAAAATCCCACAAAAAGTGTGTTGAAGTCCATTTGGGCATCCTCCTGGGCAATGCCCTCGTCCTCCTCGTCATTTTCTATATCTTCGACTGAAACATTTAAGAATGTGTTTAATAAAAATTATAATAAAAGGACCAGTTTCTTCGAACATTTCTGCCAATATGGAAGTGATCACTTTCGACAACATGTCCGCGCCCCAATGGCTGTTGGACGAGTTCGGGATCAGTTGGAGGGCGTTAAATCCGACAGCTGAAAACAATTTTTAATAAGCTCTTATCATGATATAGTGATAATTATATTTTGCTATGTTTTTACAATATATTGTCTATAAATAAGCCCTCTCCCTAATAGAAGTTATAGAAGTAAGTTACCGTCCTCCAGTGTAAAGCTAAAAACTATAATCGTCATCTCCATCTTTGGCACTTATACTTTGACAAAAACAAACAAAACAATTGTTATAGAGTTTTTGAGTTGAATAATGATTTTTCTTTTTTTTTTAATATTGTTAAGAACATTTTCATTCTTTTTTTTGCGCCTAATCTCGAGGGTATTGGTAATAAACTTATTTTAGAAGACCCGAAGCTACTATTGGAGAGAAACGGTATACAGTATTTTTCTTCTTTAGGAACATTCGATTCCGAATATTCTTATTTGGGTCTGAATCTTTCAGAACAAAATTTTCCGATCTTTGTCCTCTTATACCTCCGAAAATGCCAAAGATCGAAAAACATCTCATCAATTTTATTTTATTTTATTTTATTGGGTCTTTTATGGGGATATCGGCATTTTGAGTGCCCAAGGGATTTATCCTATGCCCATAAATTTTACAAATAAAAATAACCTTTCATGCTGTTGAATCCGGACAGGCGTCGAGACTCTGTATTGGGCTTGGCCATGTAGTCCATGAACCTTAACGAAATGTTTAATTTTGCTAATTAGAAGAAATGAGAAATTGAATTGAGGTGCCTATTAATGATACATCAAGAAAGTAATCTGCTGTGGCTTGAAAGTTGAAACATATGGATCTTCGATCAATTAATATAACGTTTGATAAATTCAAAGTTGTGAATTTATCAACATTATATTAACCCAATATGGTCATAATATTTGAAGGTCTAGGAATCTATGGATGATGTTATGTTTACATGAGAGATGTAAGGTGCTTTCTATCTTTACCCGGATTACCAAATCTTGATAATAAGTGCCATGAAGTCAAATTTTTCAAGCTTGTTACAATGCCCAAGAGTTTTTTTGGTTCATTAGTCCGAGATTATGCATGAGATATTTCGATTTTGCCGTGCCTCATCAGAGTAAGATTACCTTGGTGCCAGCTGGTTGTACATCTGACACATGTTTGAGGCCTCACGATGGAGTTTGGCGTGCCTCAGGAACAGGTTGATGCCGAGCTCCTCCAGCTGGGGCCCCTGGACCTGTTGTTGATCTCCCGAGCCCAAAAGGCGCTTCACCATCTGCAGACAATTTTCGACGAGCAGGGCCCAGCTGGAAGCCGACCGACAGCTCTCCAACAGCAAGTCCATTATGTTCACGGCCACCGAAAATTGGATTATTTATAAATAAATAGTTGGTGTAAAATTGATTTTTAAAATTGAATAAAAAATTTAAAATATTAAGATTTTTTGATTGGTTGTAAAAATCAGAATAAAATTATATCATAAATACCTTAAAGTTTAATTAATTGATAGACGACTAATTGGTTGGTAAATTCATTTATATTTTTAAAAATTTGGCTAACTTCCACCCGGGTGAAGTTGCCCTTGTCCAGGTCCCTGAAATATTTTAATATTATTTTAAATTGGCATGGAATCAACTCATAGAATCTCAGTATTCCATCTAACCAAAATATTTTTGTGAGAATAGCAAAATGACCGTTTTTCTAGATACCTAGATTATATTTACTGATAAATATTAATTCGATTAATCGATACTTTGGAATAAATGATCCACCTCCCTGATTTTTTGCCGATTTTTACATAAATTTTTGGTGCTCTACAAAGTGTTGGTCGCATTGGACATTATAACTTTATCGAATCTAAGCTTTTTTGCTTTTGCTGCTAGATGATCAATGGTTTGCCTGTTCAGATGCTGCAACAGATATGCCCCGATGCCGCTGATCTCCTCGGGATGGGCCCCCGAGTATTCGATCAGTTTTTGCAGTTTTTTGTCCTTTTTCAGCGCTTCGCTGTCCTTGTGGGGCTTCCTTGATCCGGACCCGATGGCACTTGCAATGCCGTCCCGGGGCGGGTTGGACAGCTTGCGCTTCGAGGTCCAACGACGGCAGGACAGACAGGAACCCATTGGAAGGAGATGGATAATATTATAATTTTGGATTATAATTATAAGACCATGAAATGATATGGTGATATGCTGAATTGATAAAGATCAGTGTAATGTGAAAATCTGTTTTTTTTTTGACTCCGAACCGGATGCGGACAAATTTCGGCACGTATTTTCCCGCTATATCATCACAGAATTGAATAAAAATCGGGTGTCCAGATGGGAATCGAACTCATATCTCTACATTCCACCGGTGAGAGCTTTAATCTACAAATATCAAAACGGTCTTTAATGGAGCTCTTACACCCATATAGCCATATATGGAAATTTTAAGACCATCTTAAAATTGATCTTTTTAGTGCTGGTAACTTTTCTGAAGAAATTTTTATTAAAAGATTCCGGTGCGGAGAAAATTTTTAAAACTTGATTTTTCCTGATTTTTAATTTTTTGGTCCTGTTAAGACAATTTATAGGTTCAGAATTCATTGTAGTCTAATTTTATTTATTTAAATGCCAATTTTCACATTTTTCTACTCCATTCTTTTCCCTAAAGGACGTGTTTAACTGTTTAAAAATGGATGGAAGAATGGCGAGTGGCAAAAAGTGGGAGAATGTGGGGAGAGAATAAACAAATATTTCACCGCTCCAAAACCCTTTAACACCATCATCCACTTCCTTCAGTTCGCTAAGGCTTATTATGTTATGTTATGGGGTCGAAAATGTGCCAAAAAGTGGTGCCTTAAGCTCTTAGACAGACTATTTTGAAGTGAAAAGACGAAACAAAAAGGAATTGGAATTTTGAATGGAAAAATTTAAACAAAAAATTATCACGAACACATTACATATCAATTAATAAATCTTATCAGATTATTAAGATGAGATATTAATAATAAATTTTTCTGACGAGAAAAAGTTGAGCTTAAAACTATGAGTCAATTGTGCAAATATCCATGAAAAATAAAGATGAGATTTTTTATAATTATACATCCTCGTTTGATTTTTTGTAGATGGTGATATTTATTTACATCTGATTCATTATGTATAGGTGGTGGTCTGCCCTTTTCCATGCATTAAAAATTTATTGGTTTTTCTTCATCCAATATGTAGCAGTTAGACTTGTTAGATATTTTTATATAATGCTTGAAATGGGAAAATTTTTAAATAATTCAAAATAAATTTCTCTATTTAAGAGTCGAACAAGGACCCAATGCGGATTCCTTCGGGGATTGATACCGGATTTTTTTTATAGGGACGCCGGACTTTGCAATACGCGCCGGACTTTTTCCAGACTCCGAGTCCCGCTGATCGGCCTGGAGCTTCCTTCAAGATAGGGTTTCTAAATAAACGAGTTCAAACTAGTCCAATATTTTTATCAGGTAAAATTGTTTAATTTAAACAGTAAAATAAAGAACCAAATTATACACATTTATTGTCCTTTATTCGATTTGAATTCATGATGCTTAAAAAGATAGTTCGCCAATAACCAATGTCAAAAATAATAATAAATCTTTAAACTTTTTTGAAACATACCGTATTACCTCTAATTTAAGGGTATGCCCTTAAATTTTTCAACCCTCGCCGAAAGTTACCCTTAAATTAGAGGTTACCCTTAAATTTTTCAAACGTCCAAAACTGGGATTCATTAATGAAGAAATAAATTTCTAGATAAGTTTTCTTTTTTCGTTTTTCCGATTCCTTAATATTTATTCGGTTATTCACTATTAAAAAAATAAAATATGTATTGAAAATACATAAAACCATATTTTCTTGAATATGAAGGGCCACTTCTATTGTTATTTTTTTATATTTGAATTACAACCTCTTTTTTTATATTGTATATTTTTTATATTTGAATCAGGTTCAACTAAAGATCTTACCTTAGTCATAACTCATAAAAAACTAAAAATGTCGTGAGAAAGTTGGCTTCCGCCATAATCTCACGATTGTTAAGAAATGGTTTTGTCCATTGTACCTGAAAATGTCATTTTCCTTTATTACTTTTATTTTTAGTACAACTCAACTTCGACAGCAATGCATAAACTTTTTTGGGAAAAATCAGGACATATTCCCAAAAAAAATTTATTTTGCAAATGTTTTATTAAATCTTCCAATTCTCCACAATTTTCGTCATTTCTTGACCATTTTGGTCTGATAATCATATTTTCTTACCAAATCAAGGGTGTTCTAGTATTAAATTGCACGAAAATTGCACATTTTACTGCTTAAAATAATCATTCCAAATTTTATTATGGCTCTTACTAACCCTATAAATGGGCTGAAAAATGTGGTAAATTATCAAAATATTTTTTAACTCATTTATTTTAATATTTTAAAAAGCTAAAAATGTTTGATATTTAAATTCTAAAAAATAAGCATAATTTAATATAGCATATAAATTTTATTATTTTTACTCGGAATTAAAATTAATTGTTTTTGTTCATTTGTATTGTCGAGAAAATAATTTTATCATACCTCACCAATCACCATCAGACGGTTTATAAAATTGAGTTATCCTATCGGGGATATGCAATAATGCCATCATGACCATTTAGGAGTTGTTTTGATGGGCAATTTGTTTTATTATTGACGCAGGCACCAAGAAATTGGCAGCTGATTCCTCGTTTACATCAGCAGTTGATTCCGAGGCAGATATTTTCATTTTTTGGTTAATAAATTATTTGGCATAAACATTACATATATTTCGCCAAAATTACAACATTTAAAATAGTATTTGAATTAAGGATAAGTAAGGATTTAATCCCATTTAAAAAATTTAATCATTTACCCGGAAAACCAGCAATTGCGTGCTTCATTTCCGTATAAAATTGCTGACGAAATTGGAAAATATTTCATTTTTGAGCAACTCGACCACCATACAAAATATTAGATATTATTTGACAGCCAAACTAAACCAACTTTAAAGGCTACAAGACATTTAAGGATTTCGTTATGTCTCCGTTCTAATGAAATGAAAAAAAATTTAAAAAATAGCTACAAAATAAGTCTATGCCCACTCGAATTGGCCCAGGCAAAAATAATTATTGGCGAAATTAGCAGTGTTTTGGCCAACACTTTTTTGAATAGGCCAATTCGAATGGGCTTAGGCTTATTTTTAGCTAATTTTTGCTCAATTTTTTTGAAAATAAAATTGTTTTTCAAAGTTGCATTTGAACCAAGATAGAACAAATGGTCCCCAAATTTCACTCCACATTTTTAAAGTTATATAACCAGCTGAAAAAAAATCTGAAATTACATTATACCTAAAGTACAAGAAGAAATATGATTATTGGGGAGAAAAAATGCTATTACTAGTTAGTTATAGTTCATATAATGTAACAAAAGTTGTGAATATTCATTCAATTTAGAATTTTATATTATAATTTTCATATATTTTAATTCAATTTATTTTCCATTAATGCTTGATTTCATAGTTGGATCAAAATAATCAAAAAATTTATAATTTTAATTTTGGATCAAAATCACGTCAAAAAATTTAATAGTATTAAAAATCAGAAAAATAAAAATTTCATGTAGGCTCAAAAAAAATTTACAAACGGGTTTTATTACTTTTTTTCGTTTCTAAATCAATTTTTCATTGATTAATACGTAGATTTAAAAAATACAACTTTACGTTTTCCCAGACAATTAATTCACTTCTCAGAATGTTCATGATCATGTTTAAAATTTTCTGGCAAAAGAATGGACAAGGTCGTGAGAAATACAAATATCAAGGCGAAAATTTAATTTCCCAATTTGTCATATATGTATTTTCTAACAATCAAAGATTTTCAACCGTACTAACTTAATTTTGACCCGCAAAGCTCAATTTTCTTGATATCGTAGGATGTGATATATGTCCATTAACATTTTCCTAATTTATAGTTTATAATGTTTATGTCATTTGGTGTGAATTTTTATTTATAGAAAAATCGTTAAATTCGTTGTTTTCCATCCCATAAATATTTCGGATATTTTATTTTTAGCTTTAACAATTTTCTCTGACAAATTTGCTTCCAAAATATGGGCAATTCCTGCTTGTTTCCCAGTTCAACCACCATCAATGCGTCCCGGATTAGCACTGTGTTCCTCGTCCAATCTCCTGGTATATTATACCTAATAAGTTCGACATTCTTCTAAATTGTAAATCATGAAATGATAAAAAAAATAAATAAAAATTGACAAAAAGAAACTGATGCAAATTCAGAAAATAAAAGATTCCAGAGCTCTGATTTTGGGTTCAATTAAGACCATTTTCAGACCTAAGGATACCGCTGAAATATCCACTAATAAATTTTTAAACAGAATCATTGGAAAATCAGATTTTTTAAATGTTGGATTTATGATCTTATTGAGTTAAAATTATCTAAAAAATTTCTAAATGCATATTTGACGAAAAAAATTTTGAATTCGGTTTTTATCGATTTTTTGGTTTATGTAACCGAATTATAAAATTTCTTTAGGTTCGTCTGCAGAAAGATCCCGGTATCGGAACTTCTCCAAAAAACGCAGAACTGGAAGGGTAGCACCGAAACATCACAACAATGGGGAGGACTCGAGGGGTTCGAGCACAACAGTACCAATTGGCCAACAAATGAAGATAATGATGCACAGTCAGTTGACGCCGAGGGACAAACAATTGTGAGTTTTTGAAGTCCATTAGAAGGCAGTCTAAAGCTAAAGTATAATTCAAAGGATTTTTAATTTTATCCCTACATTGTATAATGACATTCGTATATTTTTGGGGCGGAAGTACAAATCCCAACTAGGAAAATTATTTTTTATTTTATTTTATGGCTTTATAGATTTAATATCAATGCTTAAAATATTAAAAAACTTAAACAAATCTATCAGAAAGATCGAAAAAAATAATTTAGAAAAATTACCCATGTACCCATTACCATGGGCCTCAAGCCAGAAAAGTAAAAATATAAGAAATATGAAAATTAATATTCAGAATTGAGCAATGCTGGCGGGATCATATAAGGACCGGACGTCGTGATCTGTTCCACAAGACAATGCTGTTCTGCATAGAAGCAAGCCCGAAAATGAACGAAATCATCGCCTGTGGCCGATATTGCTACAGGGACCTGACCAAATGGCCCAAACTCAACAGAATTTGGTGAAATTTTCAACAAAAATTAATTAATGGGAAAAATTTATATTTAAATATTTAACCGAATTAAATAATTAGTTAACCAAAGTTTGTAGAAAACTATTAAAAAATTTTTGGTTAACCAACCAAAAAATGATTATCTTGAACTTTTAATTATCTAAAAATCTTTTTTTAATTACATGATTTTAAATAAAAAATTTAAAAGTTTAATTATCTATACATGGCTGTAAGAGAGTAGATCATTAAAAAACATGAACAATACTCAATGTTGAAAAATATCAATATAATAGTAATAAAACAATAATTTATTGTCGATGCTTTCCCTATAGTGTGGCCCAATTCAACTTCTTCGAGAAGCTCATCTTCGAGTACGGCATGGAGGAGTGGCGCATGCACGAGGCATGCGTCAAATTGGGCGAAATGCACGCCAATTTTGCACAATTTGGACTGAAAGCACACTTTCTGGACATTTATCAGCAACAATTATTGGGTAAAAAAATAAATTGAAAAAATAAATTCAATTTGAAAAATTTAAAATAAAATCACAATAACCGGAAATCTTAAGAAGTACGAAAAATTGTTCAAAAAAATAATTTTCTCCCGAATTTTCAGCCCTTATCGCAAAGTTGGAGGTGGAGGACAAGGTTGAAACCTGCATTGCCTTCACCCATCTGACTTCCTTCGTCATCGATGTGATGATCCATGCCTACAGCCAAAAAGTGTCCACAATTCGCCATTTCAATTCCCTTTCTATCGAATAATTCGACTTTAGATATCTGATCGATTTTTCGATTGCATAAAAAATTTATTCAATTTTGGATTGAAAGATATTTTAAAATCTAGTAGTAAGATCAAAGTAACTTTGTAGATTCGTGAAAATTTATTATTTATAATATTTTTATATTTATATTATTTATTATCGAAAAATTTGTAGATTCCTGAGAAATTTTTCCGAAACAATATTTATTTTCGGTATACTTTACATAATGTTGATAAAATCGCTTAAATTAAATCAAAGAGACTAAAGTTCGGAGGGAAATATTTTTAAATGGATATGAGAAAATTATTTACCGTAAAACCTGAATTAGAACGCCCCCCTGCATTTGAACACCCCCCTCAAATAGACCACCCCTCTGCAGAGGTATTGAAAAATACATATAACACCCCCCTGTATCTGAACACCCAGGTGTTCTATTCAAAATTTGTATTTTTATGTAATGGAAAACAAAAAAAAATCAAAATTCAATGAAATCATTGCTGTCAAAGTCTCTTTCAGCTTGTTATAGATCAATTTCTTCATCAATTTCTATCGATGCGAGCTTTTCTCATCTTGGTAAAATTTTTAGGATGTATTATTTTTTTCAGAATCCGTTTTAAGGGGTGAATTTTGGTCCAGGGACTCATTTTTAGGGGTGTATTTTAGTAATTTTAATTTTAGCTGCCGGATATAATATTCCTATATACCATATATTTTAAATATGAAAAGTTTTTTGGTTCACTAATGAACAAATAAAATCTTTTTATTTTATGTCTGATAAATAGTTTTAGAAAAAAGTAATTCTGCTCAACGGGACTGAACCCACAATATTGAGGCTACAATCTGTCGCCCTATCCTCTAGGTCACCAGGGTAGATTTTAGTATGATGATAGGTCAGCATTGATTAGTATGCAAATTTTCTCCCTCAAAAATGGTGTTGAAAAATAGTACTCCCCCTCCCCACGCCGAGGTTGAAAAATATAACACCCCCCTGCATTTGAACACCCCATCAAATAGACCACCCCTCTGTAGAGGTATTGAAAAATATAACACCCGGGTGTTCTAATTAGAGACCGGACTAAACGTTCAAGCAAGATCTTGAACCAAGATTCTTGAAAAATCTTGATCCTTGAAAAATCTTGAAAAAATCAGAAAAGGTTCAATCAAGATCTTGTTTCAAGATTCTTGAAAAATCTTGATCTTGAAAAATCTTGACCCAAAAAGTTCAAGAATCTTGATCGTTTTCAAGATTTTTAGTTTTTCTACCAACACTTACGAAAAAATTTCTTTAAATGATAAAAATTAAAAATTTATTATTGAAAATAATAGAGCCTATCAATTAATAAAATTTCAATATTTATAATTGATCATGTTTCTAAAAAATCATCGCAGCCTTTTTTGGCAANATGGTAATTGATGCGTTCTTCAAAATCTCTCAAATGTAACTACGCACAAGGCGCATAAATACCTATACATATTTTGATTTGAGTTACCCTGCATTTTGGGGACCATTCGTCATAATATAGGTTCAAACCTAAGGGAAATAAGTTTGATATCAAAAAATAGGCAATAATATTAGCTAAAAATGAGCATGATTTTAGAGCCAAATACTGTGCTTGGCCAAAATCATTTATTTTGACCATAATTATTCATAATCGACCATAAAAATAGTCATTTTTCGTGGCAAGATCTTGAATTTTGCTTCTTGAAAAATCTTGTAAAATCTTGAAAAATGGCAAAAGGTTCAAGCAAGATCTTGAACCAAGATTCTTGAAAAATCTTGAATCTTGAACAATCTTGAAAAAATCGGAAAAGGTTCAATCAAGATCTTGGTTCAAGATTTTTCAAGATTCTTGATTCAAGATTCTTGATAAATCTTGAAAAATCTCGTCTTGGTCCGGTCTCTAGTTCTAATACACGTTTTACGGTATGTATAGACCTTTTCCGTTTGAATTTAGAGGGATTTCCGGTCCAAAAATGTAATTCTCATCCATAGGCCATTGAAAAGTAATTTATTTATTGGATCTAGAGCAGGGATGTGCGAAATTTCGTGTTTCATATCCACGAAATTTCGTGGTTTTTCTGTTTCGCGAAATTTCGTTTCGCGAAACAAAATTGGGCACGAAATTTCGTTAAAATGCACCCCTAAGAATGGATATTCCGAGACAAAAAATGCACCCCTAAGGAATGGGTAATTCTATTCAAAAATATTTTTTGGCACGATTTCTTTATTGCAGTATCTTCAAAACATTAGATTTCTTCTTTAAAAAATTCAAATTCTTAAGAAAATAAAGGAGCGGTTTTTTGTATTTAATGTGAAAGGAAAATGAGTTGGTTTTGAAGCGAAAGTTTTAATCAATTATAACATACACGTATGCTCATTTACTCGGATAGCGCGGTTATTTAGAAATGATTTTAGAAAAAAATAAGCATACTTGTGTGTTAAATTGAATTAAAACTTTCGCATCAAAACCAACTCATTTTCCTTTTACATTAAATACAAAAAACCGCTCCTTTAGCTAAATTTTCAAAATTTTCTCCGATAGAGATGTCATCATCTATCTACCAATGGGGAGAAAGACGGGGGATATATATGTTGTAGAAATATTGAATCCAGCCGAATTCGGATTCGGCTAGCCGATATTGAATCACTTTTTTCATCAAAACAAAAACTTTTTTTGAAGCTTTCTAGGCCAAAACTATAAAAAGCAAATATGTGCAGAATTTTTTGCTCTATCTTTTGGCCTGATTAGTTTTTTAAATTTTGTTTAAAATTTTGAAATTTTTTGAAAATTTCAAAAAATTGAATTATCGTGCAATCTAGTCGTCAATTTTAGTCATAGCTAGCCTCGGATATAGACGAATTTTTTAGTAGAAAAAATTTATGCAAAAAATACAGATATAAGTCACATAAAAATTTAATTTGCATTTTTTCATGATTTTAAATCCAATTTTGGATTTTCTGAATCGGAAATCCCTCTAGATCAGGGATGTGCGAAACTCGAGCCTAGAACGAAACACGAAAACGAAACGAAGCAAAAATTTTTACGAAACACGAAACTACGAAAAGAAACTCAAAAAACCACGAAATTTCGTGGCTACGAAACACGAAACGATTTTTGAAATTTCCGAAAAATTCAATTTTTTGAAATTTTCAATTTTTTGAAAATTTTAAACAAAATTTAAAAAACTAATCAGACCAAAAGATAGAGCAAAAAATTCTGCACATATTTGCTTTTTATAGTTTTGGCCTAGAAAGCTTCAAAAAAAATTTTTGTTTTGATGAAAAAAGTGATTCAATATCGGCTAGCCGAATTCGAATTCGGCTGGATTCAATATCGGATACAACATATATATAATCACCCCAGTAGTATCTTGTAATATATTGGCATAATGAAATCGCTTTAATCAGCGCAGAAAAGCCAGAGAATTCCAACTTTTATTTTAGCTCCTCGATTTTATGACGCGAAAGCATGATGCGTTAAAACATATTGTTGTCTGATTTCTTTTTCTCTGTTCATTCTACTTTTCCATAGTAATTTATAATAAGGGATTCGCTTCATAAAATCGAGGGCTCAAAGCTTTTCTACCGGCGCACAATTTTTATTTTATGTCTCTTGCCTATTTTGTTTGATTTGTGGTATTTTTTTTTTTGAATTCGTATGTTGAATTTAAATGACAGTTGATTAGTCCATATTTATACTAGGGTTGCGACGGGGACCCCGTCCCCGTCCCCGTCCCCGTGGAATTTTCGTCCCCGTGTCCCCGCGACCCGTCCGGGGACAAAAATACACCCCTAAGAATGGCCTTTTTGAAAAATTTGACATTTTTTGACAAAATTATAAAAATTATTGGTGAAAAATTGGTGAAAATTTTTATTCAATTACAACCGATGCATGGAGGCAGCCTACCAAAACACCTTCTTTATTAAGGTCCTCAATAAAAACATAGATGTAATCAATTATTGATGAAATTTTAATTATCACTCTCCATTCGGTCAATAATTTTATTCCTTTTAATTCCATAAAAATGATTAATTTTCTTAAGAAAAAAGCAATAATTTTTCAATTTTCTCTGGCGTCCCCTATCGGGGCATCCCATGCAGTGAATTGTCTCCAAAAAATATCTTAAAAGTTGACTAATTTTTTCAGAAAAAGATCTAAATATCAAAATTTTCGCTGGCGCCGAAACCAAAAAATGATCAATTTTCTTAAGGAAGTGGCCGAAAATTTTCAAAATTTTCTCCGGCGGCCCCTATCGGGGCCGCCGCCCTCCTTCCGTAAAATAATTTTTCTTTCAAAAAAAGAAAATAAGGTCCGCGAATAATAG
>LDKF01000290.1:24849-38779 GCA_001026735.1 Rotylenchulus reniformis | reverse complement strand
CGCGGATCGTGTCCCCGCGGGGAATTCCGCAACCCTAATTTATACCATAAATTCTCTAACATATCCCCGCGGGAGCTTATTTTAAACTAGAGATGGTATCGAAAATTTTCAGAAATAAGGACATGAAAAGTAAAAAATAAGGATTTCACTGGGGAAATTCCTCAAAAATAAGGACACTTTTTTAAAATGCAAAAATTCTAAAATGTAATCAATTTTATGCATCATAATTGTTCCCTACAGACTATTTTGCGAGCAATTTGTTGTTTTTAATATTCACAGACCTTATTTTCCGCCTTTTTTTAAAAATTATTCTACGGGGGAGGGGCGGCGGTCCCGATAGGGGCCGCCGGAGAAATTTTTTGAGAATTTTTGGCCATTTTCTTAAGAAAATGAATTGAATTTTTTGAATTTTTTTGATTTTTTTTCATTTTTTGAATAAATTTCTCAAAATCCCAAATATAAGGACAAAATAAGGACATAGGTCGAAAATAAGGACAAATCTTACAAATAAGGACATTTTAATTTTGTAAGATTGGGACCCCCTAAAATAAGGACAAATCTTATAAATAAGGACAGATACCATCTCTGTTTTAAACGTTCTTCTTCAGCAGATGTGGGACATTTTTAGAGAATGGGGGATTATTTGATATGGGATTAGTAAAGGTGGGACTTATTAGGTATGGGGAAGTATCAGAGGTGTTGTTTATGCATTTTTTACTTTTTCTACTTTAGTTTTGCCAATCTTTAATTAAAATTAAAAAATCCTTAATTAATTCGACTATTATATTTTAATTGACAGTTTCTCATTCTTTCATAGCAATTGACAAAACGATTATCTTTCAATTGCAAATCCAAAAATTCCTTTTTTCGGTTTACAAATAGAAGGTTCCATTCCACTGCTCCGATTATTCACAATTTGGACTTTGAGCTCATAGGATGATCAACATGGCAAATGATAATGATAAATGAATGGGAATGATGTCATTTGTTCAACCAACTAGTATTTACCATTATCAGCATCTCACCCATTTCACCACCCTTATAAACTCTCCTCCCTCCTAATCTTTAAACCATTTTTGACCAATTTTTACTTTTCATTAGCAAAATATATTCAACTGCTAAAAGCTATGACATCCACAACCAGTGGTTGTTGCAAAAAAGTGTTCAGCTCCAAAAAGGCGGAATGTCAAATTGGCGAGTTCAACTAATTTTTTCGTTTTATTATTTTTATAAAAATGGATTTTCCTCCAAATTAATTCTTTAAAATCTCAATCAGGCGATAAAGATGCATGTGCATTCTGTGTGATAGTTCCATGCAAAGGCGCCAAGGGTGATCAGCAGGCACAAATATTCTGTTGCAAACCTGAAGAGTTGGAAAAGTGTTGCAAAGGTAAAGGGTCCGAATTAACACTATTACCGATTTGAATCCCATAAAAAACATTTTAATACAAAATAATAAGTTCAATAAAAATAGCCTTAATGCTCTGATTATATTCGATAATTTCTTCTTCATACCATTTATTTGAGTTCAGTGAATTGTTAGGAAGGGAAGGTGGTATACGGTATGTGAATTGTTAAGAAGGGAAGGTGGTATACGGTATAATTCTCTACTTCCTCCCTTAACCAATTTACTAAAATTCACAGAGCGCGCCGCTGGTAGCAACGAGTGTTGCGTGTGCATGCACTGCGAAAACAATAAAATCGTGAAGGTTGTGGTGGAATGTTGCGGAAAACAGTCGGAAGTGCGTCCGGATTCGGGACAGGCGGTGTGCATCGGAGTGCCGCAAATCGAAGGAGGCAAATTTGGGGGCCAAGTGCAGGTGAAGCAGTGTGATCCGCAGGCACTGGAAGGATGTTGCAAAGGCAAGTGAAGCTAATGTCCAGGGAAAAAGAAATGATGAAAAAGTGAATTTTAAGAAAGATTGCAAGATGATTTCTCTATAGTTATTCTACATTAGATAGGTTTTATTCCAACTATAAGCTGGATATGGATTTTGGCATATTGTTTGAAAGGGTTTTTGCTTAACAGCTAAACTGTTGGGACTGGGACACCTGTGGGTATCTGGGTTGGGTTCTACATAGAGCTTAATTGTTTTGTAAATAATGATAAATGTGTGATTGGAATCCGTATAATACATAAACATGGTCCGATTGACTAAAGAACCAATTAATCTGCTGGGTTATTCCGGTTTGAATCAGTTTACAATGTTTAGCAACCATGGAAAGCGGAGAGTGTTGTTGTGTGTGTTTGTGCTGCAAAGACGGGCTTTGCAGTGCTGTGGTGCGCTGTCAACAGCAACAACCAGGCCCATCCGTGCCGTGCTGTTGAATGGCCAAATGGATGATGATGAAGAGGAGGATTATTCAGTTTATATCCGACGGACCCACATAGTTTATTCAATCGGATTTACAACAAACATTATTCTACAATAAAAATCACAATTTTGAGTGATTTCTAACAAAGACAGCTTTTTAATACCATTTCCTAATTTTTCCAACAATAATTTTGTGAGAATGTTGTCCAGTTGACATTAATTGACCATGAATAGACCATCTTGAACTGGCAAAATAAAGCTGACCAATTAAAAAATTTTGGCCAAATTATTTTTTCATTTGCAAATGATATTTTGGGACTTTCTGATATGAGAGAAGCATGGTGCTCAAATGTTTCCCACACCATCCCAATTATAAAAAGGAATCAATCGTTGTTTTTGCGCCAATACTTCTTATTAGATGTTTATTTACATTCAACTCCTCCAGAATGCTTTCAACAATGCATCGCGACTCGGCAACTGTTCGTACAATCTATCGGTCAATGATCGTTGTTGTTGTTGTCGCTGATCATTTTCGATTTCATGGGCACTTCTCAGCGATTCCTGGATGGCTCTTTGGGTCTCCACATCGCTTTCCCCCTCACTTTCCCCATTTTTCGCGTGAATTTGGCGTTCATAAATCTCCTCCAATGATGCTTGTCTGGCCATCATCAACTGTGCATCTTCGTCGTCTTCCTCAATCTGTTGGGTTCTTGATTGGGTCTCCAAGTGTGTCATTCTCTGTTTTTCACGTGATTCCAATGATTTAGTTATGGCTAATGCCAGCTGTGCATCTTCATCGAGAATGGACTGTAAAAATAAAACATCTATTCACCAACTTTCTTAACTAGATTAAAATAAATAAAATATCTAGCAATCAAGTTTCTAAATAGAATTTATAATATCCTAAATTTTGATAAATAGGTATATCTAAATTAATTAGTTTCTTTAAATTTTTGGTTTTACCATTTCTGCCCGATTGCACCATGATTCCCCAGTGTTTCAGTTCTTCGGTGATGTTGTGCCGTCCGTTCCAACCGGTGCCATTCAGCCCATTTCGGGTGCCATTCGCGAAGATCAAGCAGAAAAGCTGTCTGATCAGATCGCTCTCGCCATAATTACCAGCCGATCGCCGATCACGTTGCCCTGTCGAAATTCCATTAGCATTAGATTTATTTTTTTTATTAACATTGGATCCAGAAAACGATGGACTCCGACACTTTCGTTATTGTTATTGGTAATTCTTATCCGCCACGAAATCCTGAACGTCACGAAAAATCATAACATAACTATGGAATTTCATTGCAAAACCAAATGTTTAGAGGAAAAATGAATCATTCAGAAATTCGCGCCAAAAGATTTAAAATAAAAATCTTCATAAAAGCAAAATCAAAATTAAAGTAACAGTGAAAGAGGATTTGCGCTTTCGGAAAAAGGCCAAAAATGAAACCGAATAATTTTAAACAAAAATACGTTCAGTTTTTAGTTAATTTCTCAAATTTATCGATGGATTAATCTTAACAACAGATATACAAGGATCAAAATGTACCTCAAATAAATAAAATAGCATTAAAGAATTGGCTTTATGGTTTGGCAAAAAAAAATGAGTGTAAAACGGACCCTGATTATGATTAGAGATCGTGTTGGATCATTTACGTCGACGACGCAATGGTTTGCGCACAGTTCCCGTAGCAAATTCGACCAACTTCCTGCGATTTCCAAGGTTGCTCGATGGTTTCACCGATTGCAGCGCATTTTCCATGTCCTCCACGGTTACGGGTCGCAGTTCATCCGCCGAACAACACATCAGCTCTTCCCTTCGCACACTTTGAACGGGCATCAGAGCGGCAGATCGGCAAACGGCCATCAGATCCGAGTAGGAATAATGCTCTGTTTTGACGGCGATATGGCTTAAAGAGCAAAAATTGGTTTTGGATTGTTGTAAAAGGCCATTATGTCCAAACAAAATCAAACTTTTTTAAAAATCCTCGTCAGGTTAATATTAGCTGCCTCATAGGCATTTCCTAACAACTCATTAACATCCATAAAAAAGCCCAATAACTTTTCTTAGCTTTCAAGACCAAAACTTCTAAAGGTGAGGTGATGCAGAATTTAAATCTATTTTGTTTTTGTTTTTTCTTTTGAAAATTTTGAAAACCCCGATTATCCGATGGCAGATTTTTCGATAATTCAAAAATTAAACTTTTTATCGAAAAGATCCAAGATATAGAGTTAAATTATTCAGAATAAAGTTTTTGCCTTGCTTAAAAGTTTTTGATTATGTTTTGATTTTTAGTATTTTTATACATTATCAAGGCACCGACAAAGTACATACTATACTATATAAAGTTGTCAGAATTCAATTTTTACGATATTTTTATACTGTATGTATACCTTTATCATCCTGTGAATTTTCTTAGGGTAAGGTTAAATTTTGGTATAGAAAACAAACTCCCTAAGAAATAAGTTCGAAAAATCGGTAATTTGGTTAAACAAATCTGAAAACAAACAAAGCACATACTCCAACTCCTCCTTGCTCAGCTCCACCCTTGTGCTGTGCTTTTCAAATGTCCCTTTGATCATCTCAGCTCTTGCCTCCTCATCCGGCAGATCGATCATAATTCTTTTCGTAAATCGTCTCAAAGCACCCTCGTCCAAATCCTGCGGTCGATTGGTTGCCGCCAACACCAAAACACGATCCTCCAGCATGCCGGATGCTGATGAGGTACAACCGTCTATCTGTACCAAGAACTCCGTCTTCACTCGTCTCGAACACTCATGTTCGTTCTCAAAACGCGCGCAAAGCATAGAATCCACCTCATCTAAATTTTTGCATATGGCAAGTCAAATTTGAATGTCTAAATAGCAAAGTCGAATTTTACAGGGTCCAAATCTTGTTTATTTTTTAATCTCACTCAAAATCCCAGAATATCTAGTCTGAATGAGTATCAATTTTTGAAACTCAAAACCCTAGCAAACCGGGATTCGAGTCCAAGTCACTAAAAGATTCGAAAAAAAAAATCGACTTGAGGCCGAGACTCTCGAATATGTATCGGGCATAATCCTATAATATTTTTTCGCAAGAAAAATCCAATTTATGGATTGAAAATATATAAAGATGTAATTTATTTGAGTAATTTTCAATTTTTAACTAACATTTTCTTAAAAAGCCAATTTTCCTTGCATAAAATTTTAAACAAAATTGATTTAAAAAAAGCGAGAAAATTAGAATTAATTCCTGAAAATACCAATAAAGATGATTGATGGTTGGGCGTTCCTGGCAACTTGGAAGAGCGACTGCACAATCCGTTCTGCTTCCCCATACCATTTTCGCATAATAGTGGCGGCAGAAATGCTGAAGAACCTGCAACCACACTCATTTGCCACTGCCTTGGCCTGGAATAATTAATTTGAAAATGATTTTTTGAGAGAATTCGATAATTATTTTGCGTTATTATTGTGGAGCTTGAGAGGGGAATCATTTTGAAATTTTAGCCAAACGAATCCTAAAAAAGGCCCTGAATTTTTCAATGTGGATGTAGGAATTTTAAATGATCCCAGTCTTCCGAATTCCTAGTTTGTTCCCGTGCTTGCGCGTTATATCAAAAATGCAAATCCCATCAAAATGCATTGCACCTACTACTAAATGAGGAAAGACAAAACGACTAGATAAATAATGACAAAATGACCAATAATTAAAGATAATCTGAAAAAAAAAACAAACGAAATATACTTTCAGAAAAAATTATAAGACGGTTTAGAAAATTCAACAAATGAAACAAGGAATTTTCAAAAAATCTAAAAACATTCCGAACTATTCTGTTCCTTTTAGAGGTCCTAAATTTTATAGTACCCTTGACTTTAGGGACTCAAAAAAGATTTTTTTATAAACGAGCACCCTATAAAAGGACCAGAATAGTTCGGAATGTTTTAGATTTTTTGAAAATTCCTTGTTCCATTTGTTGAATTTTCTAAACCATCTTATAATTTTTTCTAAAAGTATTTTTTGTTTTGTTTTTTCAGTTTATTTTTAATTATTGGTCATTTCATCACTTTGCCTCTTTTGTCATTTAGTAGTAGGTAATAGCTAGGGTTACGATTTTTAGGGAATTCCCTATTTTTTTAAAAGCAAGGAATCGTAGGGAAACGCTCAGAAACGCGTTTTTAGACATATTTAAACGTATTTTGATGAACTTTTTTTCCCTATTTTCCCTATTTCTTAAGCCCGGCTAAAATTTTCCCTATTTCCCGACTTTTCTCCCTATTTTTCCCTATTTTGGCTTATTTTTAAAGAAATTCTTCACAAAAATGCAATAAAAACCGAAAATTTTAGNCTCTTTTGTCATTTAGTAGTAGGTAATAGCTAGGGTTACGATTTTTAGGGAATTCCCTATTTTTTTAAAAGCAAGGAATCGTAGGGAAACGCTCAGAAACGCGTTTTTAGACATATTTAAACGTATTTTGATGAACTTTTTTTCCCTATTTTCCCTATTTCTTAAGCCCGGCTAAAATTTTCCCTATTTCCCGACTTTTCTCCCTATTTTTCCCTATTTTGGCTTATTTTTAAAGAAATTCTTCACAAAAATGCAATAAAAACCGAAAATTTTAGATTTTTTGGAAAAAAAATTTAGTTTTTTCCGAAAATTTTGGGATAATTATTAGTTTTTTATTCAAATTTTTTTCGCAATTTTTTTGAAAAAATTTCGAAATTTTTTTTTTAAATATTTTTTGTGAAACTTCAATTTTTATAATGAAAACATCTCAAGATATGATTAAATTGGTTTTAAAAAGGCTTAATATTTTTTTAAACGAAATTTTTGAATTTTTAGGTCATATTTTGGGGAAAAAATTTCCCTATTTTTGCCTATTTTCGCTAGATAGCTCCCTATTTTCTCCCTATTTGGGCCCTTTTTTGCTCCCTAATAGGTCCCTATTTTGGCTTAAGGGAATTCCCTAAAAATCGCAACCCTAGTAATAGCGTATTTTGGTGGATTTGCACTTTTTGATATAACGCGACAATTGCTCCCTTTGATGGGATTTGCATTTTTGATATAACGCGCAAGCACCGGTTGTTCCGGTGCTGAGCCGTTAAAAAACCGCCACGAGGGGCGTTAAAAAAAAACCGCCACGAGCTATAGTTCAGACGAGCTATAGTTCAGACGAGCTATAGTTTATATGTGTATATGTATAGAGTTTTCGTACAGACTATAGCTCGTGGCGGTTTTTTTTAACGCCCCTCGTGGCGGTTTTTAGCGGTAACGACCTAGCACCGTTTGTTCCGACCATCCATCCACGCCTTTATTGACCGTTTCCCTGACTTACCAGCATCGTTTTGCCGTTCCCTGGTGGTCCGAACAGCAGAATGCCCTTGCATGGTGCTCGTAGACCCGTGAAAAAGTTTGGCTTTAGTGAAGGCAGAATCACACACTCATCCAACACAGCTTTGGCACACGCATTCCCCTCAATGTCCGTTAACCGGACGCCGGTGGTCTCGACGAGTGTGGCCAGAATCTGTTCGCCGAACTTGGTGTCCACATTCTTCAACAATGCCGCAGTCAAGCTGGTCGCAAACTCAGTCGCCCAATGCTTGCCATTCTTGCGCAACCAATTGTAGCTGCACTGATCCCACATTTCCTTAAGATCAAGTTCAGGTGCCTAGTTCTAAAAGCACTTTATGGGCATTTTTTAAAAAGAAAAATTAAAACAATTAAACATCAAAAATTCAAGCTTGGCGAAAAATATTCTATGTTTAATGCTGATTTGTATTTTTTTGTTAAAGCTCTAATATGCTCTATATAAAAAGTCAAAATAGAAAAATATGCTAAAATTAATTTAAAAATTAGTTCATAGTGTGCAGAAAGAAGTGGGTTAAATAAAAATTTATTTATGGGGATTTCAATAATTTTTTTGATTACAATAGTATGTATTAGCACATGTTTATTGTTAATTTATTTATGTTTTGTGTTTCGCAACTTGCGTTAAAAGCCAATAAAATTTACCCCGAAAATGCGTTCCACTGTTGCATAGGTCATTTTCAATTGGGTTGTGCTTTTTGTAAATTTGATGTCCTTGTAGAAGCCCCAATGCTGGAATTTGCCGTCAAAGCCGCACTCATATGTAGCATGGAATTTTCCAGCACATTGATGACATTCGTATAATACTTCGACGGCACCATGGAAGATTTCTATAGAATCAAAAATTAAATAAAAATAGATGATTTAAAATATAAGTGGATTCCTAAGTAGATTTTTTTATTTGATGCAAATTAAAGCGGAGAAAAAATTTAGCCTCTTGGAAGTGAATTTAAAGTGATTAAAAAAAATAACATCAATTCACCGTTGATGTTTCTGGAATTCTTTGGTTTAACTTACTTTTCATGGCATATGTCAACATTGATCCAAAGAGAAGACCAGTGAAAACTCCTCCGACTATTGTTAAAACAGCAATACCAAGGATTGTACCACCGGTGGTTATCCAGGATGAGAGCATTTTCACCTCATTGTGCTAAAAAATATATATAAACTTATTAAATATAATGATGTCATTATTACTTAATATTTTTATCTTTTATGTGATAATGCACAATATATGTAACCTAAATAATTATTATGACCTTTTTCTAAACTTATTATTTTAAATATATCATTTTTTTGACAATTCAGCATAATTAAAAATTTTACTTAGCTAAATGTCAAGTAAATTTTTAGTGCTTTTCAAATGATTTATAGTTAGTTTATTATTTATAAAAAAAATTTAAATTTTTCTTAAATGCAAAATATTTAAAATCTGACCTTTATGGTTATGGTCACCAAGTTTTGAGTTCCATGTCCACAGTGGGGCGTTCCAATCCAACCAGAAAGTTTCTTTGCCTTCGATCCTGAACTGCTTGAATTCGCGTTGCTACATTTGCGAAAAAATTTGCGCCATCCACCCATGGCCAATGTTGGTTGAAAAATAAAAAATCTGAATGGGAAAGCATTTTTTATAAAATAATAATTAAATAATTCCAGTTCCATATCCAATTTAAATTAATGTATAAAAATTGTTATCGTGAAATCCAATTTAAAAAACAGGAATTGGTGAAAAGGTTAGAAGTCATCGGAAATTGTTTTTCTTTTAGATTTTAGGACTTGTGATTCCACCCTTTTCCCAGATCAATGCTCAAGGGAATCAATCTCACCCATTACTTTTATCCGCTGATGGTTCTGTGATGATGATGAATCCTTAACTTGCTCTTTCCATTGGCCAAGGATTACTTTTTTTGCTTTCCCATTTTATCGGACAATCTGATCTTCGTTCGATTTTTTGTGAAATATTGATCATGATCATATTATTGAATTTTTATTGATTATAAATTTTTTTATATTTTTACTAACTTAAATATTTTTCAAGAAATTTTAAAACTATCGAAGTTGCAAAAAGTAGTATGTGAATTTATTATAAATTTTTGTAAAAAAAAATTTATTTCAAAATTTCTAGTTTATTTTAAACTCAATAAAATGAAGGCAATTGTTAAAGAATTATTATTTTTTAAATGAATAATTATATTTATTACTTTATATAACCCATATAAATTTTTTCGATGTTATAATATAATTTTCTCGAGTCTTCCATCGAATAGATCGGATGTTTACCGGTCGTTTCCCCGCCGCAGGTGAAAAACGTTTACCTTTTTTCAGGTATAACCTAGAGAAATGAATTTCATGTCAAAATATAGAACTAAATGTGAGCTATAAACTTGCAAGAACAATGATCCGATTTGGCCAAGTAGAAAAAGTTATGGCCAGATTCTTGGCCAAAACCACGATTTTATGGCCATAACTTTTTTTATGTTTGACCAGATCGCATCTACATTTTGACACAATATTCGTTTCTTTAGTTTATACCTGAATAAATTTATCATCATTTTTCACCAGCGGCGAGAAAATGATCTATCTTGATTCTCGGCATAATGTTAATTCACAAATTTATTCACAAAAAACCTTGTCAAATAAATGGTAATAAATTGAGAAAGAATATTGTGGTGAATGGTATGGTGAATTAAGTGTTAGGCTATTAGGACGTTTAAAAAGTCCAATGTGGCCAGTTTGGATAATAAGCAGTATAGGGTTTTAAAAAAAAATTAAATCGAGAAAAATTTGAAGGGCTGATTTTATATTTTAAAATTTTCCTTGTACCGTAAAACCTGTATTATAACCACCCTGCAATTGAACCCGTTGTAATAGACCCCTCCTCTGGAGGGGGTTGAAAAATATAGCCCCCTGCATTAGAGTCCCCGGGGGTTCTAGCCAAAAAATTGATTTCAAAATTCAATGGAATCATTGCTATCATAGTCTTAGGTGAGCATTTCTCATCTTTGTAAACTTTTTGGATTTATTTCTTTCAAGAATCCCATTTTTAGGGGTGTATTTTGATCTAGGAACTCATTCTTAGGGGGTGTATTTTGATCTAGGACCTCATTCTTAGAGGTGTATTTTGATCTAGAACTTTATTCTTAGGGGTGTATTTTAGTCCAAGACCTCATTCTTAGGGGTGTATTTTGGTCCAGGAGCTCGTTTTTAGTGGTTTCGAAAAATTTTGAAGATTTTTTTGACCTTCTTAAGAAATTCGCAAAATTTTGAAGATTTTTCTGAATTTTCTTAAGAAATTTTCGGAAAAAATTCGCTTTTGGAACAGATTTTAGGGTACGAAAAATAATGCCCCTTCTTCGTGGCGGCCCTTATCAGGGCCGCCGGCATCTCTCCCCCCCCCCAATACATTGGAATTTCTTCATAAAAATTTTTTTCTTAAAATTTCTTAAGCAAAAGGGCCTAAAATCCCGGAATTTTATTTGGCGGCCCCTACCGGGACCGCAGAACCCCCTTCCAATAACCGCGCCCCCACCAAGCCTGTCTCATAAGCCATACATCAACGGAAAATTTACTGGCAAAAACATTAATAATTGTCTGGCAAAAATTTTTCAGCTTTTTATGATTGAAAATGATCGCCTTCATATTGTATTCAACAGCTTTTTTGCACTTTAATTTTGATAATTGAAATCAAGATTTTTTAAATTGGACAAAGGAAATGTTAAAGTTTCGAGTTTTGGGTTTTGAGTTTTGATGTTTTGGGTTTTGGTACCCGGTTTTGGTTTTGGGCTCAAGTTTTGGTTTTGAGTTTCGAGTTTTGGAAAATTTCAGATTTTGGACAGCCCTAGTTTCCCTACAGCGTGGCTCAATTCAACTTCTTCGAGAAGCTAATCTTCGAGTACGGCATGGAGGAGTGGCGCATGCACGAAGCATGCGTCAAATTGGGCGAAATGCACGCCAATTTTGGCTGAAGGCACACTTCCTGGATATTTACCAGCAATAATTGTTGGGTAATAAAATAAATTTTGTAAAATTCCAAATAAAATCGAAAAAATGCAAAAATCGGGCGAATTTGGCCCAGTGTAAAAATGGAAACAATAAAAATGATGCATTCCAATGTATTATGAACTATCTCTATGTATAATGAACTAGGTTTTCCATCTAAAAAAACATAAAAAATTACCTATCGAAAAAATATAATTTTTTTTACCTTTTAGCGTTGCATTTAATTTTTATTTTTAAATCGCTTTTTTCAAAAAGTAATAAATTTTCTCCCGAATTTTCAGCCCTTATCGCAAAGTTGGAGGTGGAGGACAAGGTTGAAATCTGCATTGCCTTCACCCATCTGACTTCCTTCGTCATCGATCCATGCCTACAGCCAAAAAGTGTCCACAATTCGTCGTTTCAATTCCCTTTCCATTGAATAATTCGACTTTAGATATCTGATCGATTTTTCGATTGTATAAAATTTTTTATTCAATTTTCTGATCCAAAATTTTTTTAAAGATCCATGAAAAATTTGGAAATTCATGAACAGCTATTAATTCAAAAAAACCAACTGTTTATTCTTTATGTATATTATTTATCGTGAAAAATTTATATTCCTGGGAATCTTTTCCCGAAACAATAGTTATTTTCGGTATAACGTAATAATGTTGATAAAATTGCTGAAAATAAACCAAAAGACTAAAGTTCGGAGGGAAATATTTTTATATGCATATGAGAATTCCGTTTGAATTTAGAGGGATTTCCGATTCAGAAAAAGTCCAAAATTGGATTTAAAACCATTGAAAAATGCAAATTAAATTTTTATGTGACTTTTATCTGTATTTTTAAAAAGGAATCAGAGATGGATCGATTTTAGAATTTACATATCTTGGATCGAAAAAAGAATTTTAATTTCTAATAAATATATGAAATTTTCTTTGACAAAGCAAATATTTTAGCGCATGAGTATGAAAGCTTTCTATAATTCAAGCCATCTCTTGGATTGAGGTTTCCCATTCTGAGAAATGGAATTTAATATTAAATACGGCGGAATAATATTAAATAGGTTGAAGTTTATTGAAAAATAAATTTTAAGGAACAGTTTATTTTGTTGGAAGCTTCTCTGAGCAAAGTAATGTATGTGTGCACAATAATAAATTTCAGATAAAAATGCAGAGAACAAATTCCGTTGATAGACCCTAAAAAGAAAGAATTCATGAGAGAGACAGCTACATTCTGAAGTTCCAAAAAACTCATTTTTTATAAAAAAAAATTAGAATATGCTAGTATAAAGTTTTAACATTTGATTTTTTGCAATTTATCTTTTTGCGAACTATTGAGAATTTTGCCGGTTTGGACTTCAGAATTGCAGCCTGTGTAATCCAAAAACAAGAGAATAAAGAAAATCATTTCGGAAAATTGACAAAAATGAAATTCGAAGAAAATACAATTTATTCTTCTTATTGTCTCATCGTCCTTTCAAGCATCTCGAAAATGCGCAATTTCATATTCAGTTCACCTCGGATTGATTCCGCACAATTCCACAGATCTATCATCTTAGAAATAAATTGCAAAGACCAATGCTTGCAATTTCTGTAAATCAACTGGTACTGCTCTCCGCCCCACATGTGCTTAATAAAGAGAGAAATTAAAAATTTTTATTTTTTATTTCCCTTCCTTTTTTCAAAAAATTCACCTGAAAAATCTGTCCCAACTCTTCATAGCAAATCTGTGTTGTTTCGATGATAAAATTTGTTTCTACGACTTCTTTGTAAAAGCCCCAGCGCTGGTTCTTGTTATCAGAACTGACTTCATAAGTACAGTGGAAGTTGAGGCCACACTTCTTACACTTATAGAGCACATCAACCGCATCATGCATGACCGCTGAAATGGTAAATACTTTCAATGGATACTGAACCTTATTGTTTAATACAAAAAGCTAGATCTGTCCTTTTCCAAAGTTTGAAAATCCGCTCTCTAATAGATGAGAATGCGATTTTCTTCTTAAAGACATAAAGAAAAGGGAAAAAAAAGTCTAAACAAAAAGAAAAAATATTAATAAATAAAAGGGGGCCTTTTTGGTATTTATACGAATGTAACTCTAAAAAGTTACAAAATTCAGAAATGATTTCTCGTATCTGCTCTACATTTTAGCTTTTTGGACAATTCTTTTACATATTGTTGAAATCAGGGGCTTAACGAGCTTAGCTTTTCGGAGGGGGGGGCATGTAGAATTTTAAAGTCAATTTTTAGGGTCGTAACTGATACATCTGTTTTTAGGGG
>LDKF01000290.1:6304-24749 GCA_001026735.1 Rotylenchulus reniformis | reverse complement strand
CCCTAGTTGAAATAAACTAGAAAAAAGTTACATCCGCATGAAACCAAAACGGCCCTTTTTTATCGGACGACCTGTTAATCCAAAAATAAAAACAATATCTTTTTTTCAAATTTTCAAAAAACGAATATTTCAGGATTTATTGTTTTTGCTTTAAAATCAAAAAATGGTAAAATATGAATTAAACGCCAAAAAAATATGGACGAAATCCTGAAAAAATGGTTTATAAGCACTAAAAATTGCTTCAAATCAAAAATTTTAGAAAATTTTCTTATTCATAATCCCAATTTCAATTTTTTCTTTACTATCAAAAAGTGAAAAGCAAGAAGACATATTTCCACAAATTAATGATCAACGAAAAGTTTCAGATATTCAGCTTAAATGAATTGGGAGCATTAATTTAGCAAATTTCCCTGTGTTTGACTTTTTAGCTAACGATCTAACATGGAAAACGCAGCATAGCATCTGGTCAAGGACACCTCCAGGAAAAATTTCTGGGGTGAGTAGGGGGTTTGCTGACGAGCGTAAAAAATAGAGGAAATTTTCAGATTTTACTTTCATAATTTTGAGTGTTTTTAATAAAAAAAAATAACCTGAATGCCGGTGGTCTCGACAGAAACCGCCGGAGAAAAATTTACGAAATTTAATTTGTTAAAGTTTTGTGAGGTGCCAGCGGTACAAATATGGGCCGAACGCTCATACATATAGGTACATAAATGCAGGGCCGGCGCCAGGATTTTCTGACGGGGGGCCGAAATTTTTTTTTCGATTTTCATAAAAAAGGAAATAAGATTATAATATGATATATGATTATTATGTAAAATAAAAAAAACATCAAATTTTGTTGTGATAATTTTATAAAAAAGAAAAAATTCAAATAAGATCAAGTCGACGGCCTTTTTCGAGAGCAAATTCGGATACCATCTCTTCCATATCAAGAATGGCACAATCCTGTTTATAAAAGGAACAAACTGCCAAAGCACTGAGCCGCTCAGTTGTCATTGATGAACGAAGGGGTCCAAAAATTCTTTTAAGTCGACTAAAAGACCTTTCAGCCTCACAAGTCGTAACTTAAGTGCCAAAATTTTTATAAATCTGCAATCTGACCGATACTTACCCGGCAAAGACGCAAGAATACGAAAAATGACAAATATGTTTTGATAGGAATCTCGAACCGTAGAACTTGAAAAATCTTTGAGAATTTCGGAGAAATTCCCGGTTGGTCGTCCCTAAAAGCTTTTATTTTCCAAAAAAAACTAATTAATAGAACCAATGTTGTTTTGCATCTTATAATCAAACGATCGATTTCGGTACCCAAAAGATCCATGTTCGGAATGAGCTTGGAATATTTCTTAGCAGCCTTAAAAATTTAAGGCTTCGAGCGATTTCTGCCCAGGGAGTTTAGGAAATTTTCGCCCACTCATTATTTTCTGAACTTCTCTGGAATTAAAAAAATAGAACAATTATTAGAATTTGTTGGTATTCATCCTAACATTAAGAATATGATGATTCATCATTCACTGATTTATTTGTTCGTAAACAAAATTATGACACGTTATCCACATCGCATACACAAAATTCTTGGCTAAATGTCTGCTTCATCTCGAGTTGATTGGAGGAGGGAATCTTTTTATTTTAATTCATAAAAAATTTTCAAATAGCTAAAAAAAATTTATTGGCCATCGGCTGACGGGGGGGGGGCCTCGGCCCCCCTGCCCCCCTCCCTGGCGCCGGCCCTGCATAAATGATAAACGAGTCAATGAACAAAACTGATAAAAATAAAAGTATCAAAAATAAGCTTTTGAGGTTTTCTGTTTATGAAATATTACTTGTAAAGCATTTTAATTCGGAGAAAAACATGTTGAAGATCCAAGTTGGGTAATTGGCGACCGCTGTAGCCACAGAAGAGAGCATCTTAAAATTGGAAATGTATTATTTTTGGTTTACTTTTTACGAATTTTCTTGCAGTATATTTGATCTAGGTAGAGGCCTATTTAAAAATAAAGAAATAAATTTAAACATTAATGAATCGCGAGAATTCAATTGATTCGAGAATGATTCTAACTCATACATACCTATCATGAATCGGAAATATTAATCATGGATAATTTTCAACATGTTTTCCATTATCGATACGTTCTTTTTTGGTTGAAATCGATGGTGATAGAAAAAGTTGAGTTTTTAGCATAATTTAAATAAATATCCGGCATGGGCGTATCCAGAGGGCGGGGGGGGGGCTGAGGGAGCTTTAGTCCTTCCCGAAATCAAAATTTTTAAGAGCGGTCGGGAGAGGGGAGGAAGAAAAAAAACAAAAAAAAATTAAGAAAGCAAATTCTCAACATTAAGTCGGAAATTTTATTTTGGTTAACCTGCTTCCAGCGGCCACTATCGGGACCGCCGGCCACCCCCTCCCCAAATGGTTAAACAGCAAAAAATTGCTCGATTTTCCTAAGGAGAAGGCCTAAATCGTCTAAAATCCTGAAATTCGTTTTTTTTTGCTCGCCGGTGATGCCCTAGTTCAGCCCCTCCCGAAATTTATTCCTGGCTATGCCCTTGATATCCGGTAAAAACCCTAGTTTAAACTTTTTAAATAACGAGTTTAGCATTATTTCATGTTATATATCTAGATTAAAATTATTTGCTAGTTTAAAAAAGGTTCGATTTATTCCGGTTTTCATGTAAATTTTTTTTTATCATGATCATGAACAGAGCCACTTATTTTTTTAGATTAGCAAATTTTTGCTCACCTTCACCATGATGTGCTTAATGCTCTGCGTCACATAGTATTTTTCATCGCATCCGCAACACTCGGAGTTGGTCCACTTCCCATACTTATCTGCTCCTGACTTGCTGGAATTGCAACTGCTGCTTCTGCTGCTTGAACTTTTACCTTTTGAACTGCTCGAACCCATCTTTAGTCTAAATTTAATAAGTTAAGGGAATTAAGTATTAGCCTCTGTTTCGGAGTGGAATAAAGGTGCATTTTTGGAGATAGACTTAATGAGGAATTTATCGTTTTTAAAAAAATTCGATACTCAAGAAAAGAATAGAGATCGGACAGGACCTGGATCCAGACCTGGATTTTTCTGGATTTTTTCTGGATATTTCCTGGACCTGGATTTTTCTGGATTTTTTCTGGACCTGGATTTTTCTGGATTTTTATCCAGGAAAATCCGGAATCCAGGTTTTTCAAAAATCCAGAACCAGGTCCAGATCCAGGTTTTAAAATTTTTCCGATCTCTAGAAAAGAAACGATAAGTAAAATACATAATAAATATAAATTTAAGCGATAAACATAAGAACTTGAGGAGTACTAAAAATTGGATATTTCCAACCAAAAAAAAAGAAAACCATTGTTGAATACTAGTTTTAATACACATATTAAGCGTCACAATTTTCAGAAGAACGCCTCTTTATCGAAATTAAAAATATCTTAAAGAAAAAAAAATTTTTTTTTATAGAAAGCTCTTCAAAACATCCAAAAACATCAAAAAAAGATGTAAAATGTATAATTTAATAAATTAAGCAATTATGGACAATTTTATCACATTGGATATCGAATTTTTTTAAGTTAAAAACTAGATTCCGGATTAAATTAACAAGTTATTACATAAAAAAGTAGACAATTACGTCTAGAGATCGGTCTATACCTATATATAGACCTATATTTTTTCTATATATAGAGTATAGATATAGGCATTTTTTCGGATTCTATATTTTTTCTATACCTATATTTTTCCTATACTTTTGTATAGAAAATATAGTATAGGCGAGGTTCTCGGGTATAGATATAGAGTATAGATATAGATATTTTTTGCCTATATTTTCTATACCAAAAATGCACCCCACAAAAACGGCAAAATTAAGCAAAAATTCGATTTTTTTGGCAAAAAGTAGCATGCTTTTCCTATGCAATTTTTTTTTTTGAATAAATTTATATCATTTTTAGCTAAATTTGTAAAATGAATAATCTGTTTGGAAAATTGGCTTATTGTACCCCCCTTTTTTCCTTTTTAAAAAATCAAAGGCCCAAAAATTGCCCAAAATCACATCCTATGCGCATTTTTTGACGCTGAATCCGATTCTGACGTCCATTTTGACGTAATGCGTCATCTGACGCAACTTTTTGACTAATTTTTTTTTCAACATTCCATTTTATGCATAGAAATCAGTGAAAAAAAACAACAAAATTAATGTTCACATGGGTAAAACAATGAAACGTGGTGTCAGAAGTTGTAAAATAAAATTTTCATGCAACATCTGTCATTGTGAAGTTTCTTAATTGTTCCATTGCCATTTTATCACAAATTGTATTTTATCTAAAAATGGAATTTTGAAAAAAATTTGAAGTCAAAAAGTTACGTCAGATGACGCAGGACGTCAAAATGGACGACAGAATCGGATACAGCGTCAAAAACTGCCCCTAGGATGTGATTTTGGGTCTTCGACTTTTTTCAAAAAAAAGGGGGGTTTCAAACTCCAGTATTATCGAAAGGTGTTTGCTTGGAGTGCAAAGATGCCGGCAGAGCGATCATAAATGCATTAAAATTGATGAAAATTATATAAGCATTTGTATTTGCAAGCAGTTTTTAATTTTATTGTCCGATAATTTGGTAATTTTATGAAATTTCGAAAATTTAAAAAAAGTATAGAATATAGGTCTATATATAGGGCAAAACAAATCTATATTTTTTCTATACCTATATTTTTCCTATACTTTTGTATAGAAAATATAGTATAGGCGAGGTTTTCGAATATAGATATAGAGTATAGATATAGGTTTTTTAAAATTTCCGATCTCTAATTACGTCGTTATGTGTCAATTGGAATGAAGAAATCGATTGATGGAAGAGAAAGATAAAATGTCAGAGAAATTAACAAAAAAACATATCGCCAAAGCATCGTCAAACTTTGAACATCTAACCAACACCCCCTACAGTACTCATTGTCAGCACCCATAGTACAACGAAAAACTGGAATATCTTTATTCAGCCTTTTCGTGTCCAGCGAACCTTAATTCATTTTTGCTTTTAATGTCACTTTAGGATTTTTAACAAAATCTTACATAGCATATTTTAGATTTCAAGCTAAAAATGACTTCCTTCCCTCTAAAATAGGTTTTTAAGTGCGATTTGTCCCAAATATATATTATTTAAATCATTAAATAAACAATGTGTTCTTGTTATCAAGTTAATTATTCAAAAAATAAAAACGAACCCTATTCTGGTGAGATCCATTATGAAGAAAATTAACGTTCGACCAAGAAAAGAAATCTAAATTTTTTGACAAATATTTTTTTGAAGAGAAAACTAAATTAAAAATCTGGAATCATCATTTGATACCATCGGTGATAATTTCGATTATAAAAATGATCAATAATGATAATGAACCTTCAAGTATTTGAACCATCTTGACAGCAACAACTTTAGGGTTGTCGATCAAGACCAAACGGTGCTGGATGTTAAAAAAAATAGTACGAGCTAGATTCTGGCCGAAAACTTTTGACTTGCTAGGCTAAAATTATAAAAATCAAAGTTGTGCAGAATTTTATGCTCAATCTTCTGTATCTTTAATTTTTAGAAATATCCCCTAAAACCCTATTTTTAAGTATTTTGGGAAAAATTCGAATTTGGCCAAAATTGAAAAAATTAAAAATCTGGAAAATAGAGTATATTTTGCCCTAACATGTTTCAAAAAAAGTTTTCGCCCAGACTATAGATCATGGCGGTTTTTAGTGGTAACAACTTAACTCCGACCAAACAGTAGTGATTCGGTTTTCAGGACCAATTCCGATAATTTGCACTTTTTCCCGAAAATCGGCACTTTTAAAACCCAACATTTCTTTAACGTCCTATCACCGATATATATCTCCTAATACATAGTTCTCTTGCATTCATCGATTTATGTACATATCCCCGTCCTCATTCCTTTCATCCCACCCCAATCGGCGTCACTTTACAAAAAAATGCTATCTGTTGATATTGATGACCTCTGATGATGATAAGTAGGACGCGATTTGTATATGCTATATGCACCAAAATTTCCCAAATATGCGAAAGCCAAAATATGCGCAAAATATGCCTAAAAATTCCAAAATTTGCACAAAATACCTATGCACAAATTTTTTGTAAAATATGATCTAAAAATGCAACAATTTTGCCTAAAAAGTAATTATATATTATTATAAGTGGTTATTTACATAACAATGCCTTTTCAAGACAAAAAAATAAACAAAAAAAAATCCCAAAAATGGAGAAAAATGCCCTTTTTAATTTTTCTACATTTTTTCTACAATTTGTTATCGAAATGGAATTTTACCCCTATTTTATTGAAGACAAACTTTTCGCTATTTTAAGTTTTAATATTTTCAAAAGTTGGTCTAAATTAAACGGCAAAATATGCGTAAAAATGTTCCTAAAATGTCCAACTAAGCGGAATATGCAAAAGCATCATTACAGCAAAGAAATTCCAAATTCTATAAGAATTATAGAGGAACGGATATTTGGTAGCTCAATACCTGAAAAAGACGTAAATTATTTTTTTAGTATGCCTTGAACTTTCTAGGCGGGGTTTTTAAATTTTTTTTTGCTTTTTTTACTTATGTATCTTTTACAAATTTTAAATATTATGACATTTTTGAATTTTTATTTTATAATTTTTTCCATTTTCAATATTAAAAACATAAATAAAAATTTTCCATTTCTGCAGAAGGTTAATGAATTAAATATCAATTTTTTAAAATGCCCTAAAATCTCTAACACAACTAGCATAGCTTTTTTTGTCAGATTTCGCCAAATTATTTCATAACAAAGGATTAAGCTTATATTCTTATTTTAACTTTTGATGTTTGGCTATGTTAAATAAAAAATTTAATGGTACTTGTGCAGTTTACCCCCCCTGATTTTTATTTTTTTTAATTCTATATATTTTCTGCTCTAAACTCGCTTCTGGGGGTTTTCGGGAGCGCTGATCACGAATCTGATCTTAGATTTTCATAAAAATCAAGTTCATCTATGATTTTTCATCAAGTCTTGATTTTTCATCAAGTCTTGATTTTTCATCAATTTTTATTTTTCAAGGTAAAGTGATAAGTATTAAACAACAAGCGATAAAATAACAAAACAATATCATTCGCAAGGATAAAATTGTGAGATTTGGGACCAGAAATTGAAGAAAACCTCGGAATAAGCACCAAATTGCTGCCGCCATAAATATTCGGGGAGATATGTTTCAAATAGGGTTCGCGAATCACCAAATTGTTTCTTTGCACGCGACTTCACTTTTTGCCACATTGATTCGATACTTTGTGTGTGGGCCCCCGTAATCGGGTCTACGAAATGCCGCGTGTGATTGACGGTGAAGTGTTGGTAACCATGAGGCAGATTCGGAATGCCACCGTATGCACGCCACATGTCAGAATGGATTATTGATCCGGGTGCAATATGTTCCTCAATCAGCGGCAAGAGTGTTGCGGCATTTCGTCTCTCGACCGGAACGACAAAACAACGCTGGTGGTTACCCCGCTCGACGCCGCCGAAAAGCCAGACTTCATTTACGACCATGCGACCTCTGTTGTGCTTTCTTTTCACGGCGAGCGACTCATCAATTTCGACTACCACCCCTAGACAATAATTTAGCTTTTCATCGTCCCTAGTAGAAAGAAATACCCGGGCCTCCTATGCGCGTGGGATTCCGTTGGAAAAATTCTGCACAAACGTCGCGAAAAAAAATTCGCCAATCGATTAGAGTATGGCGGGCAATTTCAAATTCTCGTTCGATTTGTTCTGTTTTGCCATATTCTTGACACCAAAAATAGGAGAGCGCGAAAAATTTTTTGGTTGATAGATGGGAGCCTAAAAAATTTTTTGGTAAAAAAAATCAGAAAAAGAGTAAACCCTGGAAAAAAGTGCCAACAAGAAAGCCCCTTTCAGATTTGCATTGGTTCCGGTTGCATCTCCATGGCCCATATCTCTCATTTTTGGCGAAATTTGGTGGTTTTCTGCTCATTTGTGCCCCACAATTGGTACAAATACGGTGATTATGAAGAAGACCAAGGTTTTGCAACCATTGATCAAATTCAGAATCAGGCAGAGCAAGCTTTTCATAGAGCTTAGAAAGCGAAAAGTTGTGCAGATTATCCATTAGATAGCTAAATTTTCGAAAAAAGAAAAAATTAAGATTAGATGAAAAATCAAGACTTGATGAAAAATCATAGATGAACTTGATTTTTATGAAAATCTAAGATCAGATTCGTGATCAGCGCCCCCGTAAACCCCCAGAAGCGAGTTTAGAGCAGAAAATATATAGAATTAAAAAAAATAAAAATCAGGGGGGGGTAAACTGCACAAGTACCAATTTAATTTGTGGTTTTTGTATAATATAAGCTAATAATTTTAACTTTAAGCTGATTTACTACAAGCTAGCATACTTATTATCTTGGGTTCCACCTGTGATGGACGAGGACCAATTCGAGTACAGAGGATACCGCTACAAAAGGGACACCAGGAATGGCGGAATTTGCCAGAATGGACAAGTGAAGGTACCGTATTTACTCTATTAGGACCCCATGGGGTCTTATTTTTCAACCCTTCTGGAGAGTGGGGGTCTATTGGAGGGTGGGGTCCTAATGGGAGGTGGGGACTTAATAGAGAAAATACGGTAAACATTTTTTACCAGTTGAATAAATCTTTTGTAATTAAAAAACATAAAATATGGCCAATATGCCAGAAAATTTCATATTCTTACTTATCGGCCTTAAGGCCCATTTTTAATTTCCGTCTAATAAGCCGAGTATAAACTAGTGGAACTAGTATCCCAAGGTTCTGTCGCGTTTGTAAAAAACCGCCAATATGCGCGTTTGTAAANCTTTGAAAAAAATCCACCAAACAATTGCGTAGCAAATCTAATAGGGGGACCCTTTTCATTTGAAAACCAAAAACAAAATTTTTTCATTTTTTTTTACTTTTTTAACTATTTTTGAGCAAAAGAGTTGCAAAAAACAAAAAAAAAATTTTCTTTTCCCCAACAGCAGGGGGACCCTTTTGGTGGGTTTCCAAAAGTGGCCGCTTTTCAGGTAGTGCCATATAATTTAAGGAATTGATGTGTTGGGCTACGCAATTGTTTGGTGGATTTTTTTCAAAGAATAAAATTGTTCGTTAGCAATTTTTTGAATAATTAAAAAAATAAATCAATAAAAAATCCAATTTAATAATATAACATTGGCGGTTTTTTACAAACGCGCACATTGGCGGTTTTTTACAAACGCGCCAGGACGGTATCACAAGAATTATGACTCTAATTTCTATCATCTAATTTTTTTTATATAGATTTCCTTATTTACATATCTACATATAGCTGAAATTACATTTCAATCAATCGCGATGACCAAACATTTGTCAAACACGAGCATTAAAATCCAGAACCGTTAATCTAGGATTTTTAGAGAATGTTCAGAAAGGAAAGTTTCAAAATAAATGATTTATCCGAACATTGTCAAAATTTGCTATCGGATGATTTTGGCGGAGTTCGGTTAGTTTTGAAATTTTCTGAGCATATTCTAGTCCGCATAATTAAATAATTCAAATGCTTAAATTCTCATATTTCCATAAAAAAAAGCTATGTTTGGCAAGTATTTGGCTTGTTATCTGTTTCCTTACCATTTGGCTACAACATATACATAAATCCTAGCTTCATTCTTGGCATTTCAGGTCTGGGTTTGCGAGAATCGCAAACATCAAAAGTGCAATGCGCGCGTTTGGACCAACGCACACGATGGCACATTCAGACAGTTCGGAACCGCCGATCACTACTCGCGGCACTCGTGTGATCAGCAGAATCGGCAGATTGGGAGAGGGAATGATGCCGGCAGATCAGGGCATACGGTAAAAATCGAAAAATTATAGCACATAGATGAGGAAAATATGGTGCCCTGAAATTACTTCCGAAAAGTTAGAGCGTCCTAAAAAACAAAGCACATAAAAATTTATATTTGGGATATTCTCTATTAGCGAGAGTTTCTTGATATTCTGTACTAATAGGGCTCGGAAAAAAGGCATAAAAATCCCAAAATGGGCTAAAAAGGCAAATAAAAACGCAAGCTAGAAGGTTCTGATAAAGTTAAAAATGCGTTTTAAGTGGTTTTTAGGCCATTCTGAGCCCGCAGAAAAAAGGCATTTGCCTTAAATTCCGAGCCATACTATTAAAACCAGATCAATTACAATCTTTATCTTGTGCCCTAGTTTTCATAAAAAAAATTAGTTATCAAATGATAGAATATTCGAATTTATTTTTAGCAAATTTTATTGCGATTTTTTTTTGTTAGTTCTAAATGAAAAATTCAGACTCGGAAGAACGCCGATACAGCAGTGCATGACCGGCGGGATCTCCGCATCGAACAGGCCCAGTCGCGCATACAGCGTGAGCAGGTCGACTTGCGCTCGCGGATGGAAAGCGTAGAGCGAGAGCAGGCGGAGCTGAGACGAGGGCACGCGTCACTGCACGCGCGCAGTGAGGAGCTGGAAAGACAAGTTGCGAGACTGTCCATTGCCCCGCAACTGCAGCAGAAACTCGTGAATCCGGCTGGTTGCAGTCCTATTGCGTTGAGACAAAAGCAATTTTTGTATGATTTTCATTTTTTGCACAAGAAAAAGATAAAATTAAAATAGACCCTCGATAGAAATGGACTTTTCTGTGATCTTTTGAAGCGAATTCCTTCTTGCAAAATAGCACATAAAAAGTGAATAGATAGAGGAAAAAGAAACAAACAAACAATAATTTAACATGGAATGATTACGCGTCATAAGATCATAGAACGGAAAAAGAATTTGAATTCTGTGGATTTTTTGCGCTGATTTTAGATGCAAAGGATCATAAACATTGAAAAATTCCAGAATCCTACTTTTAGAAATCAATAATGTTTTGATTTACATAACGCATCATTTTCTTATTTTTGGGCCCAAAACCAGACAAGAAAAAAGCAGATCAGATAATATTTTAAATCATAATCAAAATTTAAAAAAAGGTATAAAATCTTCATAAAAGAATATTTTCGGAATAAATTTGGCCCATATATCATTAATATATTCATAATTTAATTCAAAAATCTATTAGAAAATAAAATAAACAACTGGCTATATTTTTCAGCCCGGATCCGCCATCGCCATCGACGAAATTTTCACAGCAAATGCATATGGCCAACAACAAAATTGGTCCGATGCAACAAAAGGCGCGAGATGCCAAAATCACCGACGGATCGAGGTAACTTACCGTATACAATTTATTTTTAAAAATCGTCTAACTTTATGTTTTTGATAAGTCTCCTTCCTAGTAATAATTTAACTTTAAATTAAATATAGAAATTAACTATTTTTAGGAATTTTTTACGTTTTGACCCAATGATTCCTTGATCTAGGCTTTAAAAATACAATACATTAGTAAACTCAGAATTGAAAATTAACAGTAAGAATAATTTATTAAATTTTTATATTATTTTTTAATTTTAATTTTCAGTCTGTTTCCAACTGCACCACTGGAGTTTCTGCGCACTGAACGGACAAAAAACATTTATGTGTCACCGCCCACGGAAACCAATCTTGGCACAATGGTAGCAAATTCCCCCTGAATATAAAATCTTACTTTCAGCACAATTATCATAATTGTTCGCTTAAATTCTTTTTAATGGACACTTACATATCTATTTTATATATGATTTATATTAGGGTTGCAGGATTTCCCGCGGGAACGCGGACTGGCGACCCTCGCGGGGACGGGGACAGATTTTCGCGGGGTCCCCGCGGGGACAAGAATTTTTTCTAAGACTGTTAATTATTGAAAAATTTTCGAGAAAATTTTTCTGCAATGAAGGGTCTACGCGGGGAGCGGGGACCCCGCGGTAACCCTAATTTTATATACAATTTTAATTTAAAAGAAAACATTGTTAAGTATTTTAAAACTTCTTACATTGACCTTAAAAATACCGATCTATTTCCTCTGAAGAAAGTGAATTTTTATAGTATTAAATTTAAAAATGCAAAAATAAAATTTGGAAAACCCTCTTTTGTATTAGAAGATGGTTGTAATTTGTTGTGACTCCATAAATAAACCAATTAAAATATTTAATTTAATTGTTTAATTTATTTTCAGAAAAGTTCCAAACCAAACGAACCCGCGAAATGGACCTCAAAAGTGCGCGGACTCACATATACAGATTCGGAAGAAGGAGATGATGACGAGAAAGGTTTGAATTTCGGCGGCAAGGAAACTGCTGCTGTCGCAGGAACCAGCAACAATTCTCTGAAAACGGTAGGGATACGGTGAAGGCTTAGCCGATACTTGAGGACCCGACATTTGGGGACCCAAACTTAATTTAAATTAGATGAATTTTTTATAGGTTTTAATAGGCTTTAACTCAGAATTTTCACCTATTTTGGAGGTCGATTTTGTTTTTTGAATTTATTTTTTCGTGACAATGTCGGGTTCGGTGATCCTCGGATCCTCAAGTGTCGCATCACCACTCATAGTTATTATTAGAGTTCAAAATTTTGAGAAACTCGTATCAGTACACAGTACTGTACATAGCATTGAGTAGCAAAAACACTGAAAAATACTGTACTGATTTTAACACTGATAGACAAAAAAACAGTACACCGTATCAGTAGAACATATAAAACAGCACCGTAACTGAATTATTGATATTTGTTTACTAATTAGTCTGAATAAGGGCAAACACCAAACAAAAATTGAACAATTAATTTTAAAAATGTTGCTTCGACTAATCTTCTTCCTTTTCAAATTAGTACAATCCTTCATTCCATTATCATGACTTTTGGTTTTTGAGAGCAAAAAATTATTTTTTAAATCTTATAGAAAATAATAAATTATTTTCATTTTAAGTCATTTGTATTGCGCGACGAATTGGACACATTGATGGGTTGGGCTAAGGAGTTGAACCTTCAGTTTACACCTCGAGGATTGGAGTATGTTTCTTGAAAAACAAAATATTTTTAATATTCATTTTTCTAGGGGATCTTTCAAATTTTCTCAGCCAGATACCAGAAAAATCCTCACAATGGAGCAATTCGGACAGAACAACATCCGTATCAATCAGGTAAGGTGATGAGAACTGCTTTATTAAAATGATTATAATTGAATTTTGTAGGCGATTTTTAAAATTTTTTCCACCTCAAAACTTCAAATCATATTTTTCCAATTTAATGTGTAAAAGGATTTGTTAATTTTTTTCTAATTTATATTTTCTACAAGTATTTGGCCACAATAATCATCATTTGCCCATTTTTCATGCTTTTTGGCCCTAACTTTTTAATTACTTTGCCAATTTGAACAAAATTAAAGCAATTGTAGCTCATTTCATACATGTGCAAGGGGGGTCAGAGGTAGGGCCCTGCGAAATGCGATATAGGGGGGTAGGGGGGGTCAAGGGCCAAAAATTTTGCGAAAAAAAATTTTGACATTTAAATTAGTTTCAAAAATTTTGCGATTTCAGACCAATTTCCTTGTGAAATTTGACCATTTTTGGCCGACTTTTATTTTGGAAAACCATTATAGTGTGGGGTGCCGGCGAAAAAAATTCCATAAATTTATTACTAAAAAGTTCTAGATGCAAATTACACTAGTGATGAGCTGATGAGTTGGGTTGACACCGATTATACCTTATATAAGGATGAATAAAAATTGCAATGCTTCGAATATTAATGATTTAATTTATATATGACTATAAAATAAAATTATTTTAATAATTTTAGCGCATTGGTTCCCGCCTAGACGAGCATCATTTGGCTGATTTAGGAAATTATGCAATGAAAATTGCACTCAAGAAGGCATTAGATGCTTTTTTCTTGTCATAATTTATTTCTCATTTTTCTATTCTTCATACTAATCTAATTTTTCCAACCTTATTTTTCACAATATTATCGCTTTTCATCAAAATTTGAATCTTTATTTTCTTTTGATCTTGATTTGGTAATTGCAAATAATTTTCCACTAATTTTTATGATCCTTATTTTCTGAATAAAACATATCGGAAATTTCACAAAAATTCACAGATTTTTGCACTTTTTTGATCGCCCAGTTGCGCTTTATTCCATCCAAAAGTGTTTATTAACGTTCTTAAAAAATGTTAGCTAAAAATCAGAATGAATTCGATCACAATCAAAAGTTTTTTCTGGTCATACATCAGAATGAATGATCAGAATCCACCGAAAGGGTTCTGGTTGCCACGATTCTGGCCGAAATCGCCAAAGTTGCGGCGGAATCCCTCATTGTTTCCATTGTTCCCATTGGTGTTGCGATTGCCAAATCCTCGCGAAAATTGGCCAATTCTCCCTGTAGAATTTATTGCTCCATTGCGCGAACCATGGCAACGACGAACACGACGGCGCCCATTCAGATTGCGAACGTTATTGGCTTCATTTGATGATCCTATAAGATGAATTTATAAAAATTAGATATTATGAATATAAAATTGATTTCTTCAACTTATATAATAAAGTACAAAAAGTTTTATGGGATTATGATAAGGAGGGATTTTCAACGTTTCATCTATAAACATTTAGGGTCTTAGGGCCAAAATTTACATAAAATTAACTATAATCCCATACCTTCTTTTAATTTTTGTTTACCATTTTTGCCCGATGGGACTATGAGGCCCCAGCGTTCCAGAGCTTCGCTGATGTTCTGCCGTCCATTCCAATCGGTGCCATTCAGCCCATTTCGGGTGTCGTTCCCGAAGATCAAGCAAAAGAGTTGTCTGATCAGATCACTTTCGCCATAATTGCCAGCCGATCTCCGATCGCGTTGCCCCGTCAAAGTTCCATTAGCATTAGATTGATTTGTATTGGGCCAAGCAGATGGCGGACCTCCAATGCTTCCATTGTTGTTGTTGCTTGGCAATTCGAATCCTCCACGAAATCCTGAACAACAAGGCCACATTAAAAAAATAGATTCGCCATAGATTATTATTATTATTATTAAATGTTTAAAAGCTCCCAAAAGGCCAAAAATAAACAATTAGTAACTTTAAAACCATAAATCTATAGCGTTATTTGTTTATTTACCGTATTTTCTATAATGGAAGCCCCGGGATTCTATTTTTCAATTCCACTCTGGAGGGGGCTTATATTGGAGAGGGGGCTTCAATTATAGAGGGGGCTTCTATTTATCAATCCCCCCTCGGAATTAAGTGCCAATGCCTAAAAATGAAAAATTGATCTCCAAAAATAAAAATAAAGTGATTCATTTAATAAAGTATCAGTGCCAAGATGTCGGGACAAGTTTTTATTTAGCTCTACACCGGAGGAGGGGGCTTCTATTGGAGAGAATACGGTAGGTTCTATTTCGAAATAACGAAAATTAGGTTAAAATTTTATTCTCTCCTTTATTGTCAATATTCAGAAAAAAGCAAAAAACCTCCATGGACCAAAACAAGTAAATTTACCTGTTAGGTTTCCATTGTTGGTGCTATTATTGTGCCCGTACCCGTGACCAGTACGGTTCCTATGACCTCGACAAGGACCTCGCATTCCGGGCCAGAACAGGTTGAAGAAGTAGGCACTAGTTAGAGGCAAAATGAAAAGGATCAAAATGAACAAATATTGTCGATTTTGGACCATTTTGTTTTTGGTTATGGGTTTCCGATTTGATGTGTTATTTTTTTGATGGATATAACACCACTTAAATAGCAGGAAAAATTCGTTGGAATGTCACATTTACAAGGTTGTTAGTCATTCAAAAATACCAAAATTTGCATAATTTTCTGATACCCATGGATAACACCACTTCAATCTGATAATAATCCCATTGAGTCATAACGGGATAGACATGCAATTGGCCATTGTAAAAAATGAGTCATGTCAATAAATGTCAAAGCAAAATAGTTTTCGAAATACTTATTGACCCTTATTGTTACCTTATATAAGTTTGAAAACTGTTTTGGCTTACCGGAGTATTAAAATTTATTTTAACTCTTCTGAGGTTCGAAATTTTTTCCAAAATTTCGGTCCCATTTTCAGCCATTATTATTCTCATCTATGAAAGCGGTGTTCAGCCAGAAATTTAAAATTTATTAATAATATTATTTCTGTTGACAAAACAAATTAATATTTTGAAATAATTAATTTAATTTTATTACAAAGAGTATTATTATCTAATTTTATTGTTAGACCAAATTAATTTACGAATTGTCTTCCGCTATAATTTTAAAAAATGTAAATATGGCCATAAATATTTTTGGTCTACTTTCAACTGCTTATAGGCTAAAAGTAGTTGAGTTTATTTTATTTTTTGGAGAATGTGGCAGAATTCTTTACAAATTTGTGAACGAACTAAAATTGATGAAATTTATTTTTTCAAAACTTTGCATCCTTATNAGTCAACTGTTGAATCCAGACATCTATCACGCGGCCAAGTGGTAGATGTCTGGATTCAACAAAAAGGAGACTCAAGTTCGATCCACAAAGGCTACTATTCGGCGGACAAAACATCAACTATAATTTGAAATCGAAATATTCGACAAACGCTCGACCCTTTATAAATTATAACGAATGGGCTGCAAATGTCGGTACACCATATTAATTTGCTATTCTTGCTCATCCATTTAATGATGTCATGATTGTTTTTGACCCTAATAGAATCATATCCCGAATTAAGTGTGAAAAATCTATTTTCCTCCCAGTTGTTTTCATTTATCAAGACTTTAGTCGAATCGCAAAATCTATTTAAATTAACAATTCTTTGCATAGTGTTAACTTTTTCGTTCATTTCACATAGTGAGTTCATTTTCCATCTAGGGTAAAGCGCTCATTCAAATAATACTACTGGGGTGATTAAACGACCCTATAATCATTTTGAAAATTCAAAGTGAAAATTAGTGAAACGAAAAATACAAAACCAAAAAATTACAAAACGCCAACAATGAAACACCGGAAAGTGTGGAATTCGGTCTTTCGCGAGTCCGCTGTTCTATAGTACCGCGTCAGAGACACATAATGCTCGTTTTCTCTGCTCTGTGATATTGGAATTTTGGATTTTCCCCATTATAGGCTCGATCAGTCATTCAAATAATACATCAAAATCAAACCACAAATTTATTCGAAAAAAACCTTGTCCATTAAATAGTAATAAATTGAGAAAGAATAATTGTGGTGAATGGTACGGTGAATTACAATAATCAAGACATGCAAAGAAGGGTGCGGTGCTAGGAAGTTATACCAAATGGGGCGTTAAAAAAGTGCCAAATGGAAAATCTTGGCCCAAAACTTTTTTTAGACTTGTTAGACCGAAAGTATAAAAAGCCATTATGTAGAATTTTATTCTCTATCTTATGGTATTTTTTTTTTTGAAATTCGAACCAAAAGTTCGAAATTTTCTCGAAATACCGAAAAATAGAGTTTTTAGGGGGTATTTCGAACTTTTTGTTCTGATTTCGAAAAAATAAAAATACCTTCAGATAGAGAATAAAATTCTGCACAATGGCTTTTTATACATTCGGCCTAGCACTCCTTTAAAAAAGTTTTCGGCCAAATTGGGCCTTTTTTTAACGCCCACATTGGGCTTTTTAAGGACCTAGCACCGAAATTACACCTCTTCAGAAAAATGAATTTACGGGAACAAAGCATCTACTTCAAGGGCTTATCGGGATAACAAAAGCTGATTGGAATCCAACTTACGAAAAAAAGTCAAAATCATCAAAATTCTTTAAAATAACCTCATATTTAAGCAGAGCGGAGCCGGATTTGCTGCTGGAAACAAAATTATTATTAAATTTTGTTGATAAATTGTACAATCTCATCATGACGGATAAAAATATGGAACAATAGGAAAGAAATATTCGTAAAATAAATGAACACAATAAAGATTGCCCGTAATCATCTTCTATTCAACCAGTTCAACGGATGTTGAAGAACTTTTTTCATTCCGTTCCACTACAGCAGATGCTGCTTCATCAATTTCCTTTTTGGGCTCCTCTGAACTGCTCCCCCCTTTTCCACTTGCTGGTTTCTTCTCTCTTTTCGTTGCTTCATTGTCCGAGGAGGAGGTTGATGAGGATGAATCCGCCGAAGGTGCCCTTTTCTTCTCTTCCCTATCTTTTCTCACTTCCCTTCTTTTTTCCTTTTCATTTTTATTCGAAGGTGTTGGAGAACGAGACGAATAAGTACGAGTTGATGAGCTGAAAAGTGTGAACTGTTAATTCACGGACAGGGTCACGACATTTGCGCCCCAATCCTTGTAACTCGGTTCAAACGCAACCTACAGAAATGTGTTAAAAGAGCAAAAAATTACCTATAAAATGAGTCTAATAAGCCCATTCGGATTGGTCCATCCTAAGAAAAGTTATAGCCAAAATACTGTAAACTTGGCCAAATGCGTTTATTTAAAAAACTGTTGCCGAATGGACCAATTCGAACGGGCTTAGGCCAGGGACGTACCCAGGATT
>LDKF01000289.1:81592-97635 GCA_001026735.1 Rotylenchulus reniformis | reverse complement strand
CCCCCCCCCCACTGAAACAGTGAGTTGATTTAATATTTAGATACCCTTAATATTAGATTACCTCTTCTAACAAATTTTTGTTTATCTTACCGTCGTCCGAAGCGAATCAATGGCGCATTTGTGCGTTTACCCGATCGAATCAACGGATCATTGAAAGTCTGCTTAAAAAGTTCGTCATTCAAACAATAAATTTATATGTACCGCTCTGATGAGTAAGGTATCTGCGTCGTTTCCTTCAAGTCCGCGCTTCCCGAATCTGATGATCGGCGTCCCTGCTGGCGTTCTTTTCATATAAGACCAAGGCTGGTATGATGCGTAGGACGACAAGCGCTTTTCACCTGAATGGTGAATTAAAGGAAAAATTCATGACAAAAACTATGTGAAGATGATTTTTGGGTATGGAACTAACTTGTGAATGGGTGTGTGGTGTTGGTAGGTTAACTAGCTGTGTTGTAGATGGATGATATATAAGGTTGATTCGAGTTTAAAAATTTCCCATCAAGGAAAAAGTTTTGTTTTGTATAAATCTATATATACTTAATTTATTTAGTTGAACCCGAATCTAACCGAAAAAGACTAACAAATGGGGTTTTGCTTATGAAGAATTAACGGACCAATTGCAAATGATAACCGACTAACTAAATAACATAAGAATCAACGGTCACTCTACCTTGGTCCTCAATCAGTCCAGAGGCGGAATGCTCATAATTGCTTGCATGGGCCACGGCGAGGATCGGCAAACATACGAAAAATAATTTGATGAAAGAACAATGGGAAGGAGGAGATCGATGATGTGTGATGCATCTTCCATGCTGGACCATTTTTCTGTCTTTTTAAAAAAAATTTAATTATAAAGGGGAATAAGGAAGTGGTCCTGCGGGAAATTTTTTAAGAATAAAAGCCAAGAAAATTTTTTATTGCAAAAGGAATTATAAATACTCGGGAATTGCAGAATAGTTGTCCAGAAAATACATAGGTAAGGAAACATGAAAATGCCAAGATCAATCGGATCGAGTCGTTTGGGCCCCGCTGATTGGGCCCCGCCATTTGGGCCCCGCCGTCGGGGCCCAACCGATTCCGACCGAGATCAATTGAATTTTTTTTAATTCATCTAAACCGGAACCAAGTCGAAACATCTTAAAGCCAAAATGAACGAACCCAAAAAAGTTCATAAGCGAACGTGTTCTGAAATGATTTTTAATGCATTTATAAATTATAAATGCTGATTCCTACGGTTTCGGACAAAAAACTGGTCCAGCTTTTTATTAATTGTTTCGATTTTTCGATTCCATAACACTCGATTATTTGGATATTTTTGAAGAAAAATTCTATTAAAAAAATGATTGAATGTCCTCCAAAGATTTTATCCACATAATAATAGAAATTTTCGGTACATCCACGTCATCTCTGCCAATTTTATTCAACGATCCCGTGCAATTTTTGCAATGATATTCAACAATGCGGAAAAATAATGGTCCCAGAAATAAATATGTTTAAGAACAGAGAGGAAATGGCTCATTTTAAGCTGGGTCGATTCGGCATGATTGATGAGTGTGATAACCTTATCGTCTGAACGATAAAAAATGGGATAAAAATGCCTAAGTCTGTATGATCGTCTGATCATTCAGTCTGAATGATCTTATTAGTCTGATTAAGTCTGAATGTTCGTTTGAATGACAAAAAATGGGATAAAAATGCTTCAAAAAGATAATTGTGTTTAAAGGAACATCGGGCAGTCCTGAAAATTACTATGCTTTAAATCTAGAAATGGAGGGATTTTTGGGACATTTGCAGATTTTTTAGGACATTTGCAGATCACATTAAACTTAAATGAAAGGTTTAAATGAAATCTTGAAAAATGCTATAAAAATAGAACAAAAAAGTTTCTAACAAATGGGCCAAAAACCATTTTAAATCATCCTTTATGGAAAAAATTATGGTGAAATAAAATTTTTGGCCAAATTCACACTATTTTGTCAATTTTTTAATAGGCCAATTGAACGGACTTGAGCTTATTTTGAAAACTTTTTCTCTATTTTCTGACAAAAAATGGTTTTTTCTGAATTGCGATTGAGCTATGATATAAAAAATGGTCCCCAAATATCGGGTTCCCAAAAGTCGCACTACGGTTTCAGCCGTAAATGACGATGTTGCAAATATTGGTCTGCAAAATCGGTACGCTTAAACAGCATACAATCAGCAGACGGTGTTGGACCAAGCTTGGTGGGCAAGCTTTGCGGATGAAGCGGAAATAGGATGGGCATAAACAATAATCCGAGTGTGTGTTACGATGGCACCAATTTCCCAAATTGGACGGAGATGGCACCGGCGGGGGGGGGAGATGGAAAGGTCTATCTACCCGGACCACATTAATTGGGAAGCGGAACCAATGGAACCACCTATCACAACAGTTGGGTGCTGGGTGACACGCAACAGCCAGAGCAGATAGTGGTTGAAATGCGTCAGAATAACAAAATATCATCCAAAACACATCAAAGAAAATGGAGAAAACGGAACATTGGCTGATGAGTAATGTTCATTTACTGCCAATAGTGTGCTAGATTTTCACATCTTTTGAATGTCGAAATTGTTTTTATTTTCCGTGAAAGAGTCGGGTTTCAGAGATCCGCAACTGTCGGATCCTTAAGTGTCGCATCACCGATATTAATGGTCATAATGATGGAAAAATTGAGGGTTAGTTGGGCTTAATAATTGATTTTTAATAAATATTTTTTTAAAAACTTATGTGACACCCTACTAGTAAGTAATTCCTAATTTATGCACCAATATGCTAAATATAGGCATGGAACTTGCCTAACATTTGCAAAAAAAGGCACAAAATTGACATAAAAATGCCCATGCACAGAATTAAAATGATGGCAAAATGCAAAATGGGCAAAATAATTAGAAAAATGCTTTTTAAGGTTATTTTGGAGTTCTGATATCAGGGAAAAAGTAAGCATTTGCCTAACCATCACATATATCTTCCTTGAATGATGACTGAATACTGAAGAGGTACTGTGGGGGAGGGGGTGGTATTCTGCTCCCATTGAAATTGAGAACAGCCAGTTTCCTGTTTCCCACGCATATTTTGGACCCAAAGGCCATCAAAAAGGCATGATCTAATGGCACTTTTAAGCGGATTGGCCAACCATCCGCCCGGATTCATCGTTACCGCATAATGGATGGAGCATGGATGGGGGCGGTCCGTGTTTGTTCCGGGACTTTTCCAAAGAATAACCATCAAATTCAGTGGGACATCATCGCCATCATCCACACCATCGGTCTGTTATTCGGCCTATATTTACATCGGAAACCTGAGATGACCAATATCTTAAGGTGGCATCTATCGTGAAATTCCCATGGAAGGAAGACTAGTGCTAGAAATTTTCGGCGCGCCGTCATTTATGGACAACAATCGGGTGTTAGGATATTAAAATTGGACCATTAGGTTAGGGGCGTTAAAAAGTGTCAGTAGGATTAAGCGCTTTAGCGGACAGCCAAAAAAACCAGGATTTGGACGTAGTGTCTTTACCCGTCTTTAAAATGACAAAGGAAGATAGTCTTTAAATGCCAAATGAAAATAATTACATAATTTCGCTTTAAAATATAGATTTTTAAACGGGTTGAAAGATTCTTTATGGCAAAACCTGTATGGTCTATATTGTTTATTTAGAATTTCTCTATGATAATTTTTTGAACATAAATAAGTTTTTCTAAAAAGGCTTGGTTAATATTAATGGCCCTTATTTGACGACCCAGCACCGAACTTTTATTGCATAAAAGTACGTTTTGCATAAAAGTATTGCATAAAAGTACGTTTTTGATATATATACTTTAAGGGTATCAATTTATTATTAATGTCCTTTTAGCCAATTGTTGACATTGGAACCGACAATCAATTTTATGTGGATCAAATTCAAAGGAATTCGATTATGAACCGTTAATATAAAAGAAAGCTTAACATAGGAGTAAATATTTACAAGTTAAAATTCTCTTTAAAAAGTATCAGTGTGTGTTTTAGATAAAAAAGATTTAAGTAGCGGATGTTTTGTGGTGAAAAAATAACTAATAAGTAAACTTATGAGTAAGAATTAATGGATGAGCATAACAGATTACTGGAAAAGACAAATAAATATGCAAAATTATATCACAAAAATAGTCAAATGGAAACACAAATATCCGTATAGAAATGGAAAACAGGAATGAAAATATTGGATGGAAAGGATACAGAGACATTCGCCATTTTGAACTGTGTAATTTATTCATTAAAAATATAATGATGGCAAGAAGTCCCTGCTGTGAAAGTCTGGGGAAGGAAAAATGGAACAAATTAAAAACAAAAATGGACGACAAATAGCCGATGCTTTCAAGAGCTTGTTGTGATCACTTCGGAACCAGTTCCTCTGACGAACAACACCCTTCTGAAAATTGATTTTAAAATATAATGAGTTCTATAATTATTGACTATAATAAACATATTCAATAATTAGAAATCTACTTTATAATTTCGACTTTATAAATTATAGCGTACAAAGTTTACTTACTGAAGTTTGTCCGAAATCACCTAAATATCCAATCGGAATGAAATTTTAAATTCGATGAGTCGGTCCAACCTCCAAATAGTGGATGTAATCATCAACTTCCTCTTTGAGGAAGGGTGGTTTAGGCAGTGAGAAGAGTACTAGCTGACTATTGCTTGAGTGTTCTAGAATCAGCTCGTTCAGTCTGATTGCCCCATGCATCTTGTGCACCTTTGGGTGGGAAATAAACAGCAATTAATCCTAACCATACAATGTTTAAAGGACGCCGCCAGAGGGTTGACCTGTTTAAGCAGAAGCTCAATTCCATCTATTAACCCCCCACTCGAATGTCACATTCGATTCGGAAAAAAATAATTTTCGAGAGATTGGGAGTGAAGAGGAAAAAAATAAAATCAACGAGAAAACAGGTCTAAAATTCGATCGGGGTCCTAAATTACGTTTGAACCGAGTTATAAGTATTTTTTGCTTGGAGCCGAAACGACTCGATCCTCTAAAATTTTCTTTGGCTTTTTTCTACCAGGGTTACCGGCATCTCTTTTTTCCCATCCGAAAAAAATTCTTGCAGCGTCCATACTTGTAAATTGGTCACTTTATTTATCCCATTATATATGTGCTTTGTACTATACCTTTTTACGATCCAATGCCTTGATTCGTTTCTGTTTCTCTCTATCGGCATCTGATAATGGCATTGGCAATGAGTTGCTGTCAGTTCTGAAGATCAAATACGTCAATAAAAAACTCCTCCAATTTCATTACTTCTTTCTTGTGTCTGTATTTGTGGCATCTGTCCCAGTTTCACCATTATCGGCACTTTTGCCAGAATCCATTCCATTCTCTTCGATGACTTCGTTTTCCAACGATATTTTCTCTTGCTCCTCTTGTGTGGATCCATTTTCTTCATTTTGGCTTGGATCAGCTGTTGAATTGGTCTGTAAATCGAAAAAAATAGTTGAAAAAAAATAAATTAGTCACTCGGTAGTTTGGATCTCCATTTATTTGCGCTAAACGGTTTGCAACCCCACGGCGCTGAATTTGTTTGAGCATTTTGCTGCGCTCCTCCATCAGTAGAGTACGCTCGAACGCACTCTTCGACAATTCAGGGTCACTGATCTCGGTTACCTTTTTTAAAATTTATATTAATGGGATTTAAAAATTTAAAAAAATTTTACCAATATTTCTGCGTCAATTCTCAACTGGTACACGTAATTCTTGAGTTGTTGTTTCAACTTTGTGCTGTTTTCTTGCTGTCTTGCTACTGCCACAATTCTGATCTTGCAATGGCGCCACACTTTGCTTTGTCGAAGCAAAAAAGTGATCAACAAGCAGAGTCCACCGTCCCTGACGATCCAATATACGTCCAAATGCCCGTTCAACTTCACATTGCTCGGAAAGTCGGTGATCCCTTTGGCTACGACCAATGCCATACCACTAACAGCACCGGCCAACAATTTATCTGAAAATAAAAATCGTAAGAAAAAAACCCAAATGTAACCTGTGAAGGTCTGATATTCGGAATCTGCAGCTTCATCCTGAACTCCAACTTCCCTTGTCGGCCAACTTAGCAACAGTGTGTTTGGTTTTAATCCTCCAATGCCAATACTTTGGATGAGCGCATTCACACTCCCAGTAATCTTAAATCAATCAAAAATATGTATATTTTTATCTATGTGTACCTGATCTTCATCATATAACAATGTCTTTGCTTAAAAAGAAGGCATTAATCTGCTATATTTTTAAAATATTTAATTATAAAGATCATGTGTTGCTTTAATTATTAACTCTATTTTCCTTATAATTTTTATTTATTACTATACTAACCAAATCCACGTAGTCTCAATTGTTGCATATCAGTCTCCTAATTTGAAAAATTAAATAAAAATAAAAGCGAAAATACCATCCGATTTTTCACTTGTTGTGCGGCCTTAATTTTGTATTTCTATTTTTTAAAAAGTTGCAGCTTTAAAAATTTACCTTCATGTCTTCTTCATTGCTGGGATTTCCGCGAAGGAAGGAAACAACCATTGTAAGGCCCTTTCCTGCCTTCAATTGCGCCGCAAAATTCAACAGATTCAGATACCGTATGTCAACCAGTTCCTTTGCCCATGGCATCGAATGGAGAATCAGAAGCTGTGGTCTATGTATAAGATATTTATTTATTTATTAAAAATTATATGCACCTCCAATTCTTTGGGTGCGGATCCTTTTCGGGAATTTGCATGAGACTGTATTGTGCCGCTGTCAGCGCTAGTCCTCGAATTCCATCTCCCCATTCCTTTTTAGCTCCTTATTCGAAAAATGAATAGAAAAAAATAATAAAATAATAATTTTACCTTTCCATTGGACATATTTGTAGATTAAAATACACAGAAGAATGGACACGATCGCGTAATCCCAGTGCGTACTGAACATGATGAAAAAGCAAAGCGTGGCACCGAGAAGGGATAAGGACCTAGAATAAAAATTGTAAACCTAGAATAAAAATTTAGCAAATTTGCACCAATGATAATAAACATAGCGAGGTCGCCAATTTGGAGCACCGAGTATTGAATGCAATGCGCTATAATATATTTTTTAGTTATTTTAAAAATAAAATGTTTACCAAATGATATTGACAAAAGCGTAACACATCAGGAAGAAAAAATCGACAACTGCAGCTATCGAGTCCATTGCCCCCATTAAAATACCCAATTCAGCTGAAAATAACATAGACATAATTTTGGCGTTTATTATGTTTATTATTATTTTACCGATTATGGTTGTGATGATCAGTCCATAGAAGGGCTCAAATATAATTTAAAATTATTAATTAATTACTCTATTATTGGTCATAGAAAACCTCATTCTTTTTGGTGACTTTGCCGAAGGGTCGCAAGAATGGTATCACGTCATCCTTGGCAATACTTTGGAGGAGACGTGGAGCACCTATGTAAATTGCAGTTTTCATCATAGATCATCGTTTAATGTTTTTAGATTCTAAAAATTAAAATTCGTACTGCAAAGACACTGAAGTGCAGCCCCAAAAGTGGAGAGGAATGAACCGATCAGGAGAACCCATTCACTGGGCCAAGCCAATGAGGCTACGACCATTCCTCCATGTAGCGACTGCCCATATCTGAAGAAAAAAAGCTTATTTCGCCTTTAATTACCGATTCATTGGCACTTGTCTCTTAGCAGCTCCGGTGCAATAGCGGCACCGAACACTAACGCCAATGAAAAATAGATGAAAGAGGTCGTTAGTTGTGCAGCAATGGTCCCGCCCGGTATGGATTTCTGTGGGTTCGCCAAATCTCCGCTCATGTTCGTGCCGGTAAGAATACCAGTGACGGCGGGGAAATAAATTGCCAGAATCAAGAAAAATGTTCTAAATAAAAAAGAAATGAGTCTTTAATATTAACGATAAAAAATTACGTAGTCACATCCTGGAAGACCTCGACCTTCTGATTAGCCGTTTTCCCATGTGTGTACTCTCCAAAAGCAGGATAGTTAGGTCCAAAATTTTCTTTAAAATAATCCAGTAAAGGAATTCTCAAAAAATTTGGAAAATTATTACTCATTAAAGCATTACTGCCGTAGCCAGGGTATCCATTGACACAAGCAAGTCTCATTTGGGTTGCATTCGGATAAGTCGATTTAAGGATGGTTTTCCTGAATTAGGAATAATAATTTAAAAATATAAATTATTTTCGAATGAGCTCTTAACTTACAATTCCAAGTGGGACCAATTGCAATATTCACAAATTTCAGAAATTGGCGCATCCTCGGGCATAAAAATTTTTGCTTGAATCAAATGGTCATCGAGCATACAAATGCTAAAAACAATTATAAATAGTTAAACACTAAAAATGGGTTCCAATTTAAGAAATCTCACCGTTGACTACTAGCAGGATAAATGGTTTTCTCGATTCCACCAGCATAGCAGGCCAAAATTGAGGCAACTACGCAGACGAGTGAAACCTTAAAAACAATAATTATTTTTGATCTCAAAGTTGAAAATATATACAGGAGCGAGAAGTTGAACAAAACGAACTCCCATTGCAACAATAAGAAATTCGATGAGCAATAAGATGGTCCTGTCAGAAATAAAAATCGATGAAAATTTCTGGAAAAAAAGAGAAGAAAAAACCCGTAGAATCGCAGATTGTTAGACATCATTCCGAAAAGTCCCGTCTCTGTGTGTGCTTCATGCCCTCCAAAAGTTAACCCGGGGAAGATGTACAACTAAATGGCAAACAGTTCGATGAACAGTGTATAATCAACGAATATATAAATTATTTACCAATAGAATTTCTACCCCGCCAACCAGATACATAGCTGTCGCAACAGTATTAGCGAGATAAAAAAGGATGCCTAAAAAGTAATGGTTAGTTTGAAATTTTGAATCAATATTTCTCCAGAAATCCTACCGACAGCGCTGCCAAATTCTGGTCCCAAATTCCTCGAAATCATGAAATATGCTCCGCCACCCTCCACAACTCCGTTCGTTGCTACTGCTGAAACGCTGATGCAAGTGAGGAAGGTCTGAAAAGGGATTTTATGAACTGAAACGTGCTGAGTCGTTAGGCCACACGGCTCAAAATGGGCGTTTAGCCACTCGGCACAAAACGAGCGTTTTGACCGTGGTACGACTTTTGCAGACCCGACTTTTGCAGATCACATTATAACTCGGTTTAAACGAAACCTAGAGAAGTTCATTAGACACCAAAAAATAGAGTAAAAAATTAGCTAAAAAATGAGCCTATGCCAATTCAAATTCACGATTCACCTTTGTGAAAAAAAAGTTATGGCCAAAATAATATATTTGGCCAAATTCATAGTATTTGGACCATAACTTTTTTCATATTGGACCAATTCGAATGGGCTTAGGTTCATTTTGTAGCCAATTGTTTTCTCTATTTTTTGACACCAAATTCATTTCTGTAAGTTTCGTTTAAACCGAGTTATGAACCGCAAATGAAGAGTTATCTGCAAATAAGGTTCATTTTGTAGCCAATTGTTTTCTCTATTTTTTGACACCAAATTCATTTCTGTAAGTTTCGTTTAAACCGAGTTATGAACCGCAAATGAAGAGTTATCTGCAAATATCGGGTCTGCAAAAGTCGGCACGCCGTTTTGACCACGCAACAAAAAAATAATTCTTTTATATAAAAATTAAAAAATTGCAATTAAAAAATATTCTTATAAAACATTTGTTCTTAAAAAATCAATAGAATTAAAGTTAATTTATGTAAGACTGAAAAATATTTATTGCGGATTTTAAGTTAAAAGAAAAAGGAGCGGGCCTCGTTAGTAGGGTACTAACGTCAGTAGGGTCAGAATGGCTAAAACGGATTTTTAGATAAAAGAATTATTTTTTTTGCTGTGTGGTCAAAACGCTCGTTTTGAGCCGAGTGGCTAAACGCCCATTTTGAGCCGTGTGGCCTAACGACCTAGCACCAATTAGAAAATAGGAAGTTGTTGACCCTTGACCCCCCAGGGCCTGCGCCAGAATTTTTTTTTTTGGAGTTTGGGGGGGGGGTGAGAATGAGGGAAAGGAGAAAAAAATCAAAAATTAAAATAAGTGAGTCCAGTTTTTCAAAATTTTCTCCGGCGGATTGAGATTTCAGCAATGAGCATATTTTCTCAAGAAATATGGTAGATCCAAATGCTCAAGAAAATTCCTTGACGACCATTACAAAATGAATTTTTTAAAGGAGTTAATAAAGCAAAGAGAAATTACAAAATTTTTACTTTTTTAACGGTTTTCAGACACTAACCCACTCCCCTCTCTGACCCCTCCCCACCATCGTACGCAAAAGGCTTGACCTATCTCATTTTTTTATTTATGATATGTTATGAAATGTAAAAACGAAAAAACATACACAAAGACAACAGAGAAAAAGCATCAGGAAGGTTTGGCCGACCCCCGCAACTCCAACACACCATGCAAGACGGATGACTGAATTAGAAAAGCAAAAATATGAATTTGATTACAGGAATAATTTAATCTTACACATTGTGACGCCGAGAATATGCTGAATTGTTGGAAGGTAGACACCAAGCATGACGCCGAGATTTGCCTTAATTATAAAAAATCGTTATTGAATAAAGTTATCCTCGCAAAAAAATAAAATTTAGCTAAAATTACTTTAACTGACTTAAGTAAAATTCGTGAAATGAATACTTTAGCGAATTTGCTAGCAGCCCTTTCAGCTGGTCCCGGGGTGGTGTAGCACGACAGAAAATCGCGCGTACTATCATGTAAAGCCATTGGTGTGGTACAACCCTCATAGAAGGCCGGTGGAAATTCCTCTACGTAAAGTGGAGCCAGTGGAGTCAAATTGGAAAAGCCTCGGTATGTGGACATACAAATATTTATTTTTAAGGCTAAAAATGAGGAAACTTAATTTCTAATGTAATTTTGGATAGAATTGAGAAGAAAAAAATTAAATTGTAAATTATTAGGAGGCTTACAATTAGGTTTTTGGTTATTCAATGCATTTCTTGAGGCAGGGGATATGACGCCTCCACTCCTTATCCTTAACGCCATTAAGTACCCCCGTTTTTGAATTCATCTGGATCAATTTCTCTGTAAAAATTCAGGAAAATAGAGGTAAAGAAACAAAAAGGCAAAATAAAATAAATTTTTAGTCTTCTGATTTTTTTGAATTTCCTTGAAAAATTTCAAAAATTTCCAGGGAAATTCAAAACTAAAAAGGCTAAAAGGTAGAGTATAAAATTCTGCATATACATACCTATTTATAATTTTGGGTCTGTAAGTTTCAAAAAAGTTTTTGGGTTAGTCTCCTAACAATGAGTGTCGGTCTTTTGTCACCGCGCTGGTCCGAAAAATGGGTGATTGGGAAATGAAACAATAAAAATTAAAAAATCGATCAATCCAATAGGAATAAGATAAGTAAAGATTAATTTTTTGGCATTATTATTTTTCACAATTTTTGAATAAGAATATGGGATAATTGAATAAGGATACGAACCATTGGACGGCTACCGATAGTATACACAGGCCATATTTCGTCCAAACCAAATTTCGTCCATACAGCCAAAAAACCCAAATTTCGTTATTTCGTCAAACCCAAATTTCGTCCTATAATTTCATGTTTCATCCAACCAGTGAAACATCACATGTTATTGTTATATTTCCATGCCATATTTCCCAAGCATCCTATTTGTTCGTTTGTGATAATTTCCTTCCTTTCCATGGACAGCAAAAATGAAATTTGAGCGGCAAAAAAGATTTGCCGTTTCAACGTGTTAGAGAAAAAAATTACGAGAGAGAATAAAGCGGAAAGAAAAAGAGTAAATGTGTGCTGACTACAAAACATAAGAATTACGAAAAGCCTAATTCCTCATTACGAAAAGCCGAATATTAGAGAATTGAAAATTACTGATAAATTATCTCTGTTTAAAACAAATTTCATGACATTCTGGTTCATAACCAATAGATTTTAGAGCATAATTAAAAATATTCTAGGCTGAATAAAAAAATTGTAGGCTCTGCGAATAAATAGGCCTGTCAGACTTTCGAACTCTTTTTTCAATGGGAATGGTCGTTTTTTAAATTATGGCACACATTGGCGTTCTGTTGGATCATTTGTCTTTTTTGCCGCTCAAATTTCATTTTTGCCGTCCATGTTTCCCTCGCTCACACTGCTATATAAACTAGGGCTGTTCAAAACTTTTGGTTTTGAGTCAAGAAAAGTTTTGGGTTTTTTGGGTTTTGGTTTTGAGTTTTGGATTTTAGGTTTTGAAAACCAAAACTTTTTTGCACTGGATAAAATGGCCCCTTCCAGAAAATAATTGGAACATTAGATGTTATAATTCAAATTTTTCTATTAAACATAATGCCAAATCTTTCTTTCTCTGTCCCTAAAATTTTCCTTTTTCTCTTTCTTTTCTATATCCCTTTTTTCAATTGTCTAACAACAATTAATATTTCTTTTTTCTAATAATGCAAAATATGTAAATGGACAATTGACCGACACCCAACTGACCGACATTTGTTTAATTTAAAAACTCTATGCCTGCGAATTTCTCTAAATCCAAAGCTTAAGAAATTTTGGAAATTTCATGCTTTTGAAATTTTGAAAATTCAAGGCCTATGGAACTTTCTGAAAAACAAGGCCCAGGAAATTTTCTAGAAAAATAGGCCTAAGGAGTTTCTAAAGATCTACCTATAATTTTCAATTTTTTCTTAGATCTTGAGTTTAACTTTTTTTTCTACAATTTCATTAAAAAACAAGTGAATTAATTTTTCAACTTTTTTTCATATGCTTATCAAAAAATTGTATTTTGGTTATTTTAAAAAAGTGGCTTATGGTTTTATTTTTTTAGGCTATGCGTTTTCAAAAAATTTTCTGAGGCTATGGTTTTCAAAAAATTTTCTGAGGCTATGGTTTTCAAAAAAAATTTCTGATACTATGGGTTTCAAAAAAATTTCTGAGGCTATGTGTTTTCAAAAATTTTCTGATGCTATGGGTTTTCAAAAATTCTGAGGCTATGGTTTTCAAAAAATTTCTGAGTGTGTTTTCAAAAATTTTCTGATGCTATGGGTTTTCAAAAATTTTCTGAGGCTATGGGTTTTCAAAAAATTTCTGAATTTCTAAGCCTTCATTTTTTAGAAAATTTCATGAGCTCTGGATTTTTAAAAACGAACACAGAATATAACAGCCTTTTTGATGATAGAAATCAATTTTTTTTTTAATTTTATAAAGGAAATGGGAAAGTTTTGGTTTTTGAGTTTTGATGTTTTGGGTTTTGACCCCCAGTTTTGGTTTTGGGCTCAAGTTTTGGTTTTGAGTTTTGGAAAATTTCAGGTTTTGGACAGCTCTAATATAAACCCGCCATTTCCCTCATTTGTCAGTTCCATTCCCTCTGGTGCTCACTATTTCTTGTCTTCTTGTTCTTCAATAAATATTATTCTCCTTCGGGCAGTGGCTGTCCTATTCTCTTCAAATTAGTACTAACCTTTTTTGTAAAAAACGATTATCTGTGGTAAATTTTGACTCTGAATCCGATTCTGACGCCCATTTTGACAATGATATCCATTTAGAATTTTGTAATGTGGCATCCCGGCTATGCATATTTTTTTGCTCCCCCCTCCCCCGTTAAACGTTTGCCCCCCCCCCACCCCCCTCCCACTGGCGTATCCAGGATTTTGCCATGGAGGGGGCGGAATCAGGCCCATAACACATAAAAATCCAATTTTCTCCTTTCTTGGAGGGGGCGGATAAAAGAAAAATCATCTTTTCTTTTAAAAAAATTTTCTTTTGTAAAAATTTATTTTTTAAGGAGTGCGGGCGGGTCCCAATAGAGACCGCCAAAGAAAATTTTTGAAAATTTAGGCCCATTTCTTAAGAAAATTTCTCAATTTTTTCGGCCATGGGGGGGCGACCGCCCCCTCCGCAACCCCCCNCCCCCCCCCCCCCCCCCCGTTAACGGAAAAGTACCAAAAGTGCATTTCTACAGAGTAACTAATTTTTTTAAAGACATGGTTTAATTTCCTTGAAAATTTAAGGTTTTTTAAATTTTACTATAGAAATCGCTTATTGGAATTCTGTTTCTTTCAAAAACGAATAATAAAGAGCAAAAAATCGTGCTTATTTTTTAGCAAGTATATTAAAATTTTAAATTCCATAGATTATTTCACATTTGAGGTTTTTGGCTCCATCCACCATGTTTGACAGAGGGTCACTAGAGTCCCGACGGAAACGGGTAGAGCTAATATATAATACCAACAATAGCTCATTTATTAGCTTATTGAAACACCCAGAAAAATGGTCTTGATGTAAATTATATTAAAAAGGCCATCAGGAATCTATGATTATTTTTACCCAAACTTTTTTTACAATGAACCTAGTTAAGCTCATTTAGCTAATTTATGCTTTTTTTTAGCCCAAACATCATTTTCAGGGGTTTATGAGTTGTCTTTCTAACGTCCTCTGGGCAGAATTAATACTATGTGCGTTGCTATATAATTTAAATTGTTTATAAAATACTTCAGAATCTTTTATCTTCATAATATTGGTTATATTGTTACTTTTTTGTGTTTGCTGGCCTCCCGCTCCATCGGTCCAGGTGTTGTATATCCGCTGACGTAGGGGGCCAAAAAATTGTGTGCCGGTTCATTATCGTAAAGTGGAAAATCGCCCCCGTGCTCCATGTCCATAGTTTTCTTGCGAAAGGAGCTCCATGAAAATCCGAAGCCATGGTCGCCTCCTCCTGTAAAGGGTGTAAATTTTGTCTAATTTATATGGTTATGCAACATTTGCTGTACAGACATTTGCGGCCTAGCCAAAAAATTTCATAACTTTATTAAAAGAAAAAAATAAAAAAGAATTCATTAAATATTAAATTAATTGCAACAATTTGTCCATTGTTTTCGGGATAAGCAATCTTGAATGTTTTTTTGAAGAATGTGTCCAGTTAGGACGAGTGGGGTCGGCTTGTTGAAGTTGTTCCTCACCCTTCAAATAGGAAATAAACCTGTTCAGAGGAAAATTTCAATGAAATTAAAAAACAGCCTAACCAACAACTAATAAATTTTTAATATGAATAACCAAAAATTTTTTATTTTTCATTATCCAAATCATTCGACAAAGATTTTTTATTTTTATTTATAATTTGAATTTTTATTCTTGGGCCGCAATTTTGGCTAAGCCGCAAATGATGTCCGGGCCGCAAATATCTTGGGCCGCAAATATTTGGGCGGCAAATGTCTGGGCCGCAACCCATAACGACTCGATTAATTCTAGATTGAAAATATTGTAATAAAAATAAAAATCAAAAAGTGTTATCTTGGCAAACATACGTATAGCTTGGTAAGAAAAGTTTGTTAGCAATTTAAAGGATAGTTAAATGTTTGTTATCCACGAATCAAAACTATATTTAGTTGACAATTTTAGGAACAATAAAAATAAGGAAGGTGTTGGATAAAAATGAGGTTAGTACGAGATCTTTTTTAGATGCCAAGAAATTGGTTGCTTACTATGTGACAAGGAGAGCTGCCCTAATTTTTAATATGTATTATAGAAATAAACCCAATTGTCCTCAAACTTCCTCGTCATGTTTTATTCTAATCTATTTTGATTTTATACCAAAATGTTGGTGATGATGTGTGAGATTGAACAGGCTTAGATGGGAGTGGTTACGGCGGGGAACGGTGGCATGGGGCATGTTCAACAAAGGTTGGGAATCGGCCGTAACCGGTCTTCCATTGCTGGGACTGTCATCGTTGTCGTTTCCGAGCTGTATTCTCACCCGCTTTGGTTCATCGACGGAATTGGAAATGAGTGGTGCCGGTGGAGGAGGTGAAGCGCCAATTTCGAAGGCTGTGTGCGTGTGCGACCGCACTTTTCGGATGGTGAACATCTTAGTGGGTTGGCAAAAAAGGGAAAAAACTGAGAAAAAGCGCGAATAGGTTGGTAAAATTGATCCGAAACTCGGTCAGATTTGGGAAGCAGTGGCGTAACAAGGGGGGGCAGGGGAGGGAGGGGGAATTCCCCC
>LDKF01000289.1:1785-73889 GCA_001026735.1 Rotylenchulus reniformis | reverse complement strand
CCTACTACAGAATACAGATTTGTTTTTTTATCCACATGACAATTACGGGTTTTCACCATTGTTTCGTCTAACTGTATTCTTCTGCTCTTCTCATCAAAGATTGATGAATCTTTTTGGAGTGCCATAAAAGTCGATGTTTGGAACGAAATGCACATCAAGAAATTCAAATGACGTTTGTTTAGCGCTGAAACTTATGTCATGTGGAAACAGAGAAAGAAGACACAGCGAGAGCGCAATGTTTTTTAATCAGATTTTCCTACCCGAAAAAGCTCGATCAATAAACTTTTACTCTAGTATAAATAATAAATTTAACTATCCCTTTCCATAACTAACTTATAATTATGAGTTTATGAGTACATATCTAATTTATAACGTAATTTCCTAATTATACTTTACTCCCTTTTATTCACCCTGTTATATTCTACTCTACAGTAGTTTTATCATCCTAGTCCCCTTTACTGCTACCATAATCCTCTCATCATCTGTGATCACCTTGTGATGGTGGCAAAGAGCCCATTCGCTATTCCGTTTGTCGCTGTTTGTGGCGCCAACCATTTTTCAAAATCACTATCCAATCGTTGTTGGTGGAATTATTCGGTGATCCGAAGGGTATAATGAGTTAAAAATCGCAAAATTTGGCCATAATATGGTCTAAGATAGTCCAAAAGTGGTTGCACATGTGATCTAAATAATTTGCATATGAAAATGGTGAAAATATCAAATTATGAATTATAAAATGCATCCTGATTCGTTTAGTTAAGATATTAACAATTTAAAATGGCTTTTCACAATCTCAAGAAATCGGCCAAAAATTTAAATCCGGCACTAATAAGTGATAAAATAAAACGGGTTTGTCTAGGGAATTGAGTAACAAAGATGAGATCAACAAATCGGGATTCGGGCGGATGGTGGGTCCTTCACACATACAGACAAAACACCACCACGTGTTGTCTGAAAACCCGTGAGATGGCTAGAAGAGTGAAGATTAATGATGTGGGGGGATGGCTAATGAAGGATGAAGCTAAAAACAAGCGGCACTTATTAGCCTGATTTCTGGCAAGAAAGCTGTACCTTGGACCTTGAAAGTCCCGAGGATCTCAAGTGGAGACTGGTGCGAATTGGCGAAAGGAAGAAGGTCCTGGACACTTGTGTACTATTGGACAGAAAGGAGTTAAAAGCCACCATTTTGGCCATATTTACTATTTACTTGGCTCATAATAGTAGCCAAATCAATATGAGGCTTAATTTATTTTCGTATTCAAATAACAAATTATTTTTTGAACTTTTCTTTAAGGTTGTTTAACTGGAAAAATCCGAGCAGAGGAAAAGCAAAACCAAAAAACTGAGGGAAAAAAGAAAGATTGATTTAAACATAAACTTGGACGAGAAGGAGATGGGTGGACAAGACAGAAAAATGGAAGATGATAGACTAGAAATAAATGGGTGAAAGTAAAAAAGGCAATAATCCATGAATGAAGAATGAATGAATGAATGGGCGGATTCGGATTCGGATGTTGAGGGGGAGGGTGGTGGAATCCAAATTTGAAATTTGTGTTTCTGAAAAATGACTAATTCGAAATGATATTTCCGCAATTTTTTGATCGAGCAAAGATTAAAAATTATGACACATTTAATATTTTATACAAAAAATTGATACAGATCTTACTTGTTAGCTGAATAAATAATTAATTACATTTTTAAAACTCTTTTACCACCCATTTATTTAATGTACAGAAGTAAGAAAAATGAACACACAAATATTCTTTTTCATAAATTAATTGGTTATATAGGGAAGTCTCTAATTATGGAGATCCAACAATTAACCCCACTCCCACTCCGCCATGCCTCTGTGTGCCAATTTTGTTCAGGAAATAATCGAAGTACTATAATAATTTGTTTCGGTAATAGGGAATTTCGGCTTGCATAAACCTCTAAAAATAATTTCTTAACCTAATCCCCAAATATTCAACTTTTTTTATTTAATTATCTTTTGAGTTTGATATGGAAATGTAGATACAGAGAGGCAAAATATGTATATTCAATTTTCACTTCGATAATATATTTTGTATAATCATTTTCAAATGCTTCAACCCCATTAAAAAAAAATTTTCAACACATATTTAGCGAAAAAATAAATAGGATGCTTAAAAATTCTAAACTAATGATGAATAATCGGATTGATTACCTATTTCTATTTTCATTGACGAAAGTCGCCAAGGGGAAATTTGGGGGTAAGATGGGACATGGACAATGGAGTAATGGCACTTTGGGACGATGAATGGGTAAGGAAGCAAAAATGGGAGGAATGGAGAAAAAAATAAAAGTCGGCCAATTCAGCAGGGACAATTGGCAATTGTGGCCAAAGACGGGCGAGTGAGGAGGGGGGCGGAAGGGCGAGAAAGGATTCGGAGATTGGGATGGACGGGGACATTGGCATTGGGGAAGGGGACAACCAAGACTATTCTCCTTCCCCCCCCCCTTCTTTGGCATATTTTTGGGCCAAAAACGACTATGAGGCCATTTGGAGGAGGAGGAAGAAGAAGAAGAAGAAGCATGTGGGCGAGGGGGGGAGGAAAGATTGCCCGACTGCTTCTTTATGTGGTCCATCACTCATGTGTATGTAGAAATGATGATAATATGTCGATATGGCTAAATGCTTCAAAAATAGGAGAATATCGCCCAAAAACAAAACAAAGGAAAATGACCATAATATAACATCAAGGGTCTTAAGGTGCTTATTTCCTCTAGTCTCAGAAATTTTTATGATCAACGTAAGCTTTTCGTATAAATTTTTGAACTCCGTTTCCGAAATTCGAGAAATCCGGTTTTTATGCCTAGCTTTTTAACAATTTCCGATATTAATGGCCTGGCCATATTATGGCACTTTTGGGAAACATTGGTATTTTGGTATTAATGAATTTTACATTGATTCTGAAAAATGTTCTGTCAGTTTGGATCTGATAGAACTCAATATTCCTGTTTCTTTCTTTTTTTGGCACCTTTCTTATGTGGTGGGTGATGTACGTTGTTGGCGGGTGTTCGGGCAGTAGCTGATGAATATGGAAATGTGCAAATTGACACTTTTCGGCGGGAATGGACACCCAACACCACCGCCGCCATCCCCTGTTGTCCCCAATTCCTGTTGGTTGGTTTGTTTGCCCGGCCAATGAATGTTTGAACGCACCCAAAGGCATCGGCACCCCTTCCCATTCCCGGCTGTTTTTCCTCCAGGGAATCTTTCCTTTGGGCAAAGAGCATTAGCATTGGCCAGCAGCGGGGGAGGAGCAGAAAGAACTCGTTAATTCGAGTGCTGTGGGCCAAAACCTAAGTGTGATGGGCGAAAGGGGATTTGGGAAATTGAACAAATAAAAAGGAAAAAGTCGATGGAAAGAAAATGGAAATGAAATAGGGATATCTGCTGAATCGGGGGACAAAAAGAGAACAAAGGAAAAGATTCCCAAATCTTTATTGGGATGAAGTGGATAAAAAATTAAGAGGTTTCAAAGAGCAGGGGATTGAGGATGTGAATTTGGGATTTCCAACGGGCTTGAAGTGATCAAAATGAGTGCTAAAGATATTGAAAGCACAGAGACACAGAACATGCCGTAAATTACAAAGCCGATCGCTTATAGGGAAATTAATTGGTTGTAAACCGACCGTAGGCAAAAAATTTTCACTGGTATAATTTTAATTTATTTGAAGGATGAAAGTGTGGAAAACGGAAGGAAACGCAAATTGGGGACCAGCGGTAGTCACGTTGTGAGTTCTGCCCTTTTCCAAAGGCAAAGGGGGAAAGTAAGGGGTAAAAATTGAAATGGGGAGGAATTCGGGAACTGTGGCCGGCAGATGACAATGCGAATGGTCTTCCGTGAGGCCAAACACCCTGATGAATCCCATTCCCATGCAAATCTGATTAGTTGATTCCGTCGATACTCCTTCCCCTTTAACAAAGTTTCCAGCTTCTTCCTGATTCCCAAGCTTCTAATTCATAAGCACTAGGCGCTCGCCGTTTTTTATTGTCGTGATTGTTTCTCTCAAAGACAGCTGTTCATTTCTCATCATCCCTCAATCCCAACGGGAATGAAATTGTGAATGGAGGAGTGAGGTGAAGAGGGGGCGGATGGATAATGGATAGAGAGATGTTAAGCGAATTGAGATGGGCCAAAGGATGAAGTAAAACAAAAATCCATGAGGAAGAAAGAAAAAAGAAAAAGGACCGAAATAAATGGGCCAAAGGACGGAAGGAAGTTGGGGAAGGGTGAAAATAATCTGAAAAATCAAAAGTTGTTTAGAATGAACAAAGAGCAGAAAAACAACTTCCTTACAGAGATGGCAATTAGCTATTAAATGTATAAATTTATTTAAATTTTTTAAATGAATAAAAATGAGAACAATAGATAAATTGAGAAGAAAAATGAAAAATATATACAACAACAAGGATATTTTTCCAACAACTAATCTGCTTTGAATAGGAATGGCGCTGCAACTCCGACCAAACCACCAACAAATCCTCCGATATGAAACAGATAAAGGGTAGCTCGAACCCATCTTTTGGAACTGAAGTCGGGCACTTCATCAATTGCAGGAATACCAAGCAGGTTGCAGATGGAATGGGACAGAATTGGAGCAAGGATATTGCCTAATCACGAAAAAAGAGAAATAAATTGTAAAAAATAGGAATTACCAGTTTGGAAAAAAAGATGAGTGGCATAAAGTCCGAATACATAGGTATAAAGCATTTGAAATCCTTTAAAAGGAGGAGATTGTCTAATTATACTAAATGTAAAATTAGTCAAATCGAAATACCTCGCCGAGCAAAGGCATCCTAAAAATAATAAATTTTTCATATAATAAAAATGCAAATAAAACTTTTACTTTCAGACTAAGCCCCTGTTTCCGATCCTCAGAAATATGATGAATATGTGAGAGAGCAAAAGTCTGGGCCAGATGTTTTATTTTTGAAACCCATAATTATAAGCTTACACTCGGATTAATAAAAGTGGCAAGCACAGTGCCGAGACTATGTCTGAGTAACGGTGCCGAACAAGCCCTGAAGGCAATTTCCTCGGTTATCGGAGCCTGATATTAGATCAGTTCAACAATTTTGAATGCATTTAATTTTTGTCAATTATCAGTTTACCATCACAACATGTCGCAACCATAGCAAATCTGTGAACCATTCATGCCAATTCTTCGGATCTATTATAAATTAATAATAATAAGCGATCAACTAAAAATTAACTCCGCTTAATTTTGGCAACTCACCAATTAATTTCCTTAAAGTTCCATCTAAGAAGACCATAAGCAAAGTTCCGGAATAAAAAGTGAGAGTTAGTGCAGTTGGATAAATTAGTGAAGACAAGTGGCTTATACGAAATCCCAATTGCGAAAGCGGATTCAAGTAATGCTAAAAAACCAGATTATTCGATGGGTGGGAAATGTTTAACCGACCTGCCTAAGAAGGTAATAACTTAATGAAACCCCAACAACATTGTTCAATGCCGCGGCAATAAAACGACGACGAACATTAACACTGAATAAATGGAGAAGACTGATTAATCAGATTAACAATAGGGTAGTAGCAGGGACGTAGCCAGGGGGGGGGNCCCCAAACCAAAATCCTGGCAACGTCCCTGGGTAGTAGGTGACATACTCTCGTGATTCAAAACGGTCGTCAAGAGCATAAATCAGTCCGACGTAGCTGCAAGGCACGAAAATCGATCCCCCAATATAAAGGACACATTCTCGCATAGAAAATCTTGTTAATTAATTCATATAATTGGGAATGTAAACAATTTTTATATAAGAGTTATTTACTCATTCGGAAATATAATAGAAAAATTATAATAATTTTTAATATAAAAGGAATATGGCAACTAATAAGTGAATTGTATCGGTTAATTTTTTTAATGAAATTTAGTTATTCAAGACTTTTTCGATTTCTTCCCGCAATTTCTTTATAGTAAGGGCCGGATCAGCGGAGCGGATTATACCAGTTCCCGAAACAATTACATTCGCTCCTAAAAAAAATTATTTTTTGCATTTAGATAATGAAAATCGCCATAATTTCATATTTAATTGTTTTTTATTTCGCTTACCTGCTTCTGCACATTCCTTGATATTTCCAGCGCCAACTCCGCCATCAACTTGGATATCCAATTCGGGGTGTTTTTCACGGATTTTGCGAACTTTCTCCAATTGTTCCGACATAAAAGATTGGCCTCCAAAACCCGGTTCAACCGTCCTATTATAAAATTAATTTTTTAAAAAATTAATAAATTTTTAAATTACATAATGAGAGCATTATCAATTTTTGCACTAAATTTGAGCAATTCATCAACCTAGATTTGGAAAAAAATAATTAAAATTTAGTTCATATAATTTCTTACTGGAGTATTTGGTTTAATGGACAGTCCACATTTCAGCCCCTTGGCCTTGACTTTATCGATCAGGGAATTGACTGCCATATCACCTCCAAGGGCTTTCACCGCCTCCAAATGGAAAGTGAATTGGTTTATTCCGGCATGATGCATGGGCTCAAGCCACTGCTCAGGATTTGACACCATCAAATGTACATCAAAAAGCTAAAACAAATAATAATTTCAAGAAAGTTCAATATTTTATAAAATTTTGTTTTTTCTCTCTTTTTCTTTTGGGATTTTCCATAAATTTTGCCTCAAATCGCCTATAAGGACATTTTTCACACATAATCCGATATTTTAATCAATATACGACGAGCAAAAAAACAAAACAAAAAAACGAAGTTCGGCGGCCCGAAAGGGCCGCCGAAGAAAAATTCGCGTTTTTAGACCATTTTCTTAAGAAAAATGTTCAATTTTTGAGGTTTATATTACTATTTTAAGGAAGTTCCGGCGGTTTCGATAGGGGCCACCGGAGAAAATTTGCAATTTTGGGTCCTTTTCCTTAAAAATATGACCATTTTTTGCTCATGGCAATTTAAAGAAATTACAATGAATTTAGGGGGTGCCGGCGGCCCCGGCGGAGAAAAATTTGAAAATTTGTACCTTTTTCTTAAGAAAATTGGTCAATTTTTTATTTTTCCATGGGCTGACGGGGGGGGGGCTTTAGCCCCTGCCTGCCCTCCCCCCTGGCGACGGCCCTGCCTGTGGGGGTAATTGATCCTCGATTGAATCGACAACCAACTTCTGCCATTATCCATCGGCCACTAGCCAACTACCAATTTTGATAGTGATCATTCAGGAAAAATCGATTTTTTGATTGTAGTCCCATACATTATTTGGTTATTTGACGCAAAAAAGTCTGCTCTAGAAATTTGGGTGAAAAATTTTATGAAAAAATCCGAAAATTTACTTTACATAAAGAGTGGGCTCTGATCGAAAAAGCAAGCAAAGAACCCACCGCAGTGTTGCCTAGATCTTTCCTCAAACATTCAATCAGCGGATGTCCAAAGGTAAGATTTGGCACAAAATGACCTGGATTGGAATTTTCATGGTGATTTGAATGGGCTATAAAGATGCAAAAATACCATCCATCACATCTAAATGCAAGTAATCAGCTCCAGCAGCCAGCAATCTTCGACACTAAATCTATCAAATATTTAAATTAAATCCAAAATTTTGATCATTTATACCTCATTTGCAAGGTCGGCCAAATTGGCATTCAATATCGACGGACAAATAATTGCTTTCAGATTAGTAACGCCCATGATGCGAAGTATAAAAAATATTTTTAAATGTTTGATGTTTGTAGAATGTACATACCTACTTAAGTATTATAAACTTAAAAATATTTCCGATTGATAATTATAATTATACAGTAGTAATGTTTTTTCCACCCTGCTGAGGGAAATTACAAAAACCTCTGAAGCGAAAAAAAGTGTTCGTTGAAACGAGAGAATGCTCATGAAAAAGTGTTGAAGAAAATGAAAAGAGTGCTCATGAAAAAGAAAATGAGTGCTCATTGGTACTGTAGCACGACCGCTAACTTTTGCGTAGAAAAAACGGGGTCCATCCCAAATGTCACCTGCTCAAAATGTCACCACGGCCATAAAAATGTCGCCATCATAGATAGACCAAAATTTCAAAAAGCATATAGGTTCAGAAATTTAGGCGCTACCACGTTTCGTCGAAACCATGTTTCGTCGAACCAGCCAAAAAGCCACGTTTCGTCGAACCAGCCAAAAAACCATGATTCGTCGAAACCATCTTTCGTCGAAACCATGTTTCGTCGAACCAGCCAAAAAGCCATGATTCGTCGAATCAGCAAAAAAGCCACGTTTCGTCGAACAAGCCAAAAAACCATGTTTCGTCGAAACCATTTTCTAGTCACCTTCCGCATCCATCCGCATCACTTTTAATCACCTTCCGCGTCACTTCTACTCATCTTCCGCATGCATCCGCGTCACTTCTAGTCACATTCCGCATGCATCCGCGTCACTTCTAGTCACATTCCGCATCCATCCGCATCACATCTAATCACCTTCCGCATCCATCCGCATCACTTCTAATCATCTTCCGCATACATCCGCCTACCTTCCGGAAGAGCTCTGGAAGGTAAGCGGAAGGGTCTGGGGAAGACGCGGAAGGGTTCTGGAAGGACGCGGAAGGGCCCTGGAAGGCAAGCGGAAGGGCTCTGGAAGGCAAGCGGAAGGGTCTGGGAAGACGCGCAAGGGCTCTGGAAGGTAAGCGGAAGGTTCTGGGAAGGACGCGGAAGGGCCCTGGAAGGCAAGCGGAAGGGCTCTGGAAGGCAAGCGGAAGGGTCTGGGAAGACGCGCAAGGGCTCTGGAAGGTAAGCGGAAGGTTCTGGGAAGGTACGCGTCCCAGAGCCCTCCGCTAAATAATCAGATTCGACGAAACGTGGCTTTTTGGTTTGTTCGACGAAACATGGTTTCGACGAATCATGGTTTTTTAGCTGATTCGACGAAACGTGGCTTTTTGGCTGGTTCGACGAAACATGGTTTCGACGAATCATGGTTTCGACGAAACGTGGTTTCGACGAAACGTGGGGCAGCGGAAATTTATGCTTTACAGTTCTGTAATAACGGTTTTTCGAATTCCTTCGAAAAGTTCGAATTTTTTCGAAAACTCTGATTTTGCCTGACTTTTCTTTTTTTCGACAAAAATTTGAACTTTTTCGAAGGAATTCGAAAAACCGTTTTTACAGAATTGTAAAGCATAAAATTCTGAACCTTTTTTCTTTTTGAAATTTTGGTCTATCTATGAAGGCGACATTTTTATGGCCGTGGTGACATTTTGATCGCGGTGACATTTGGGATGGTAGCCGAAAAAACATTACTAGTCTAAATAGAAAAATTTCTCATATAAAATCTTAAAACCTTGAATCGAAAAAAATGAATGGTTCTTTTTTATTTAATTTATTTCTTTATTTGGTACTTTTCCAGTTTACCCCCCCCCCTGGTTTTTAATTGCTTTTTCTTACCAAATTTAACCAGAAATTTTTTGTTAGAAGTCATTAGGGGTTTTCACATGTGCTGAGTTCGAATCTGATGTCAGATTTATCGTATGATGATTCCATCAAATCTATGATTTTGTGTCATTATCATCTTTTATACCGTACAGCATTACCAAAATGAATAAAAACAAAAAGATGACAACAATCATAGATTTGATGGAATCATACGATAAATCTGACATCAGATTCGAACTCAGCACATGTGAAAACCCCCTGATGACTCTTTATTTTATCATTTCATTTCATTGTCATGCATAAAGCATAAAATCATGGAGTTGATTTATTTTTGCCTCGGTTATGCCGAGAAATGTTTTCCCTATGAACTTTTATTATTTGTATGATTGGTTTGGTTCAACGCAATTCAATCAAATCAACGCCAAATGTTCATTATTCATTTTATGGTTCGATTTAAAATAATGAAGAATTGCATACGTATTTTCCATAAACAAAGGCGGCAAAATGATTTTTCAATTCAAATAGCAAACACCCACCTTTTAAACTGATCAAATTAAATTTATTTTTCGGGGTCAGGTCAATATACTCATCGCCATAAAGAATCTTTCAGAAAACAGTAGGATTCAAAAAAATCTATATCTTGAAGCGAAATTTTTGAGTTGGATTTGGACGTAGTGATTTGGACGTAATGTCTTTTATTCGTCTCTAAATGCCAAAGGAACATAAAATCTTTAAATTCCAAATGAAAATAAATCACATAATTTCGCTTCAAAATATAGATTTTTTAAACGGGTTGAAAGATTCTTTATGGCAAAACCTGTAGAACCCAGTTCATTAGAACCCAAAAACTTCTCTTCATACAAAAACTTTTTTGTAGACATTGCTAGGCCAAAACTATAAAAAGTAGAAATGTGTAGAATCTTAAGACCCCACTTATGGCCTTTTTGGTTTTTCGAATTTCTCTGAAAAAATTTGAAAATTTTGAAATTTCGAAAAAATGCAAAAAATCGAAGTTTTTCGAAAATCTCAAAAATTTTCAGGGAAATTCGAAAAACCAAAAAGGCCAAAAGTGGGGTCTTAAAATTCTAGACATTTCTACTTTTTATAGTTTTGGCCTAGCAATGTCTACAAAAAAGTTTTTGTATGAAGAGAAGTTTTTGGGTTCTAATGAACTGGGTTCTATTGAGGTGTAGCCTATTTTTCAAAATATTTAATAAAAAATTTGAATTAACTCGCTGCAATTTATTGTACATTATAATATTCTATTTGCTTTCTGCCATAATATATTGTATTTGTTGTACATTATAATAAGTATTTAGGTATTACATGTTTAATTTTTATGAAATATAGTACAAAAATAAAAAATGAAGCATGAGCAAATGGGTGGTGCGAAGATCAAATGCATATACATAAAACATAATATAAGAGAATGATTTTTACATTTTACACACCACCTTTTTCTTTTTGGTAATCGATACTTCTGAATATTTTTAGAAAGAAAAGGAATGATTTTATTTATAATTTTAGCTTCAAGGATGGAATAAGTAATTTTCATTTGTAGCAAGGTGTCGGATAAGAATATTCGCAGAACTAAATCCCGTTTCTTCCATCCTATCCGATTATGCGACATTTGCGGCCCAGACTTTTGCGGCCCAGACATTTGCGGCCCAGCATTTGCAGCCCAATACATTTGCGGCCTAGCCAAAATTGCGGCCCAAAATATTTAATAATATACATATTAAAAGAAAAAATAAAAAAGTTTGAAAAAGAGTACTAATCGGAGAAAATATAGGACAGCCACTGCCCAATGAAGAAAGATAGTTTAAGAGTAAGGACAACCCCCAAGTGAAGTCCGAACCCGAGAAGAGTGTTTATTGAATACAAGAGACAATAGACAATGGCGAGCTGGGATGATAGCCAACTGCAAAGAATGAGGGAAATGCGTTTGCTTATATACATGCAGGCGTGAAGGAAAGGGAAGGAAGAAAGAGCGAAAACAATACAATGGCGACAGACAAATGTGAAAGGGAACATAATGCCAAACAATACGAATGAACAATATATTTGAATCACATATCAATGCTCGTTATTACAATCCCCCTCTCTGTTCAAGGCGCTTCCACGCGCCGACATCATTGACTTCCAGATTGCGGCACGTCCAGAGCATCGGCACAACCAGATCTTTCAGCCGCGACAGTGCACACATTTGATCCTTGATCTGCAACATGAAGCTGGAGAATTGATTGGGCTCAATCCAAGGAGTTTTCCGATGGCTAGGCTCTTTCAGAGAAGAGCATCTAGGATGAAGCGATGCTCGCGAAAGCTGAACAGTCGATCGAGCGAATTTCATCCGTTTTTTGCTTGATTTGTATTCGTTCGGCCAAGACTCCTTGAACCTGGCAGATTTCTTTGTTCTAGGAAACTTCTTGACACACGGATGACTTTCAGAAGTTTCTACAACTCTCGCATTTTCCGAAACTTGCTCAACAAGTTTGCTGGAAACGTCAGTCAACCGGAAATCGCCCCTTCCCCCTAGTGGAAGGTTGCAATCCTCTCGCGGAATGATGAAAGAATTGTGATCAGGCAAATTAGGTACCGGCTCAACCGAATGCGTTGGGTTCGATGCAATTGACATCGGCTCTACCGATTTCATTGCTGTTTCGACCGTATCTGTGGAGATAGGTTGGGTGGTATCTATGGAGAGCGATTCGGTGGCGACGCTTTGTATTTGTTGACATTCGTGACTTCCTTCTTCCATTTTGTTTTCTTCGCATTTGTTGATAATTTCGTCGAATTTTCTAATCATTTTATCCTCGTTTTTCAGGGCTTCTCCTAACATCATTCGCATCTCCTGCAAGAATTTCATCATCCGTTTTGTTGATACTCCGTTCATGGCTGTGGATCCATTTGCAACAGCTTTACTGCTAGCCAGTTTTCTTTGATCAGATGCACGCTCTACGTGCGATCGATCACTGGTGCTTTTTTGCTGCTTGCTTTTTGTCCTTTGCCTTCGATTTTTGGAGTTCATGTAACGACGGTAGAGAAGTCGGCGCAGTTGAAGTGATAATTTGATGGCTGGATAATACATTTTGATAAGCTTTATTCGAAGCTTTACTTCAAATAAGCTTTGTTGTTGTCGTTGTTTTTGGATCGTTTGTAGCCTGTATAGCCACAAAACCATCCGGTGCTACCAAGTACTAATCGGAGAAAATATAGGACAGCCACTGCCCAATGAAGAAAGATAGTTTAAGAGTAAGGACAACCCCCAAGTGAAGTCCGAACCCGAGAAGAGTGTTTATTGAATACAAGAGACAATAGACAATGGCGAGCTGGGATGATAGCCAACTGCAAAGAATGAGGGAAATGCGTTTGCTTATATACATGCAGGCGTGAAGGAAAGGGAAGGAAGAAAGAGCGAAAACAATACAATGGCGACAGACAAATGTGAAAGGGAACATAATGCCAAACAATACGAATGAACAATATATTTGAATCACATATCAATGCTCGTTATTACAAAAGAATTAAGTGAATCTAAAATTATTTGCAACAATTTGTCCTCATTAATTCAATTCCATTCTTTAAACTTGCTTTCGGGATAAATGATCTTGAATGTTTTTTTTAGAATTCCAAATACTAATATGATAATTTCGGTCTGCTACAATTGTTCCTTTCCCTTCAAAAGGAAATAAACTTGTTCAGTGGAAAAAAATTAATGAACAACCTAAGCGAACAACCAATAAATTTCTAATGTGAATAACCAAATTTTTTATTTTTGGTTATTCAAATCATTTGAGGAAAAATTTTTTTATTTTTTCGAATTTTATTTTTTTTGTGTCCGGGCCGCAAATGTCCCATCACCTCCTATCCTAGTTTCCATCCCTTGTCCTTTCATCCGTTTGTCCGCCTCCGCAATAACAACAAGTCCACCCGTTCGGTTGTGGCCAGCAAGGGAAGTGCCAAGTCGCAGTTCAGGAATTGGACACTTCGGCCATTGATCTGCAAAATCCGATCTCCGGGCCGGATCCGTCCACTTCTATCCGCTGGTCCATCCTTGGTGATAGATCTTCAAATTAATCAAATATATTAAAATTTTCTTATGTAATCAGCTGACTGACCGCACAAAAATGCCTTGCTTTTGATGTTGAGATGAACCACACATTGTGCCGCCATCCTGTTCGCTACCTCCATCACAAACCGAAAAGCCGAAACTTAAATTTATTGTTTCAATTTATTGTTAGAAATATTTTTTCCTTTTTTTTACTGTTCAATAACCTTTTGGAGAGCGGACATCGGCAAAGTTGGATGCTGAATACCTCAGTCAACTCGTCGAACTGATCTCCTTGTTCCTCCTCCTCCTCGTCCTTATCAGCAATCGGTGATGTGATAAATGGAATGGCTGAAGAACTTCGAAGATGTGGAAGTGGAGATGTTGGGGAGATGAAGGTGGTCGAATTTTTGGGAGGAAGAGCGGATGTGGACGGGGAATCCGATCGGTTGCTCCGATCAGTTGGTTCAAAAAGTGACATCACTCCATTTGGGGGCGCCGAACGTGGCGAAGGCATCGGGGGTGGCAACTCGAAGCTGGTGTTGTGCATCAGACCGGCCAACCTATAATAATTTTTATTCGTTGAGGAAAGGAATATCTTCGAAATTAGGAAGGAATTTATGCAAATTGCTAAGATTCGAGACCAACTTTAAGCTAGTAGCGAGTCCTAGCTATAAAGCATCGATCTCGAGATCGATTATTCCAAACTTGGTACTTATAGGGGCTTCGAGGACCTTCTGTTGCTCATAACGGGTGTTCCGGGCTGCGATGAGCAGGAATTTGGGTTGGTTGTCTTTGGCCGTTCGCCCTGTGGGGTGGATTCACGACTGTCCCCACCATTTGTCATCGATGTCAATTTGCAGGCGGATGCCAACAAGGACGGTTTAGAGAACCGGTCAGCAGGTGTTGTGATGCCGGAACTGGAGAAGACACCGATCAGAGGACATCGTTGAACATTGGCATAATTGCTGCTGGCAGATCTGCTGCTAGTGCTGACATTGGTGGAATTGGGCAAGAAGCGCCGAGACAAAACGCCACCACTCTCGGAGGAGATGGGCAGCAACCGTTGTTGGCTGAAAAAATGAAATGTCCAAATAAGGTTAAATCTCCTAAATGTCCCTTATGATGCCAAAGAATCCAAATCAACTGACCATTTGGCTCCCGTAGCAGGCGCATAGTAGTTGGATGCTTGGCCGGACAGGATGCATTCCTCCAACTGAAAGCAAGGGATACAATTATACTTTTTGCATATCTTGCCAAATCCCCACCCACCTTGCGCAACATCTCCTCCTCCCCAACCGTTTCCAGTGCTTCTAGGATCTGCATCCAGTCTTCCTTGTCCCTCCTCCCGCCACTGTTATTCTCCGATTTGGCACCGGCCGATGATTGAGGGGAAGTTGAGGAGGTGGAGGAACATGCTGATGGTTGTTCTCCAAGGTTGCAGTTGCAACATCGCTCCGATCCCCCCGAATTTGCTGCCTGGCACCCCGATCGGTGTTGTACTGGGCCCCTCCCACTTGCGGCCGTGGAACTCAGTCCCGAATCCCAGCCACTGTTCTGATCGGAACCGCCGGAAATCAGATCAACTAAAGGCGAACAAATGTAGCAACATCCGATAACCCTCCTCCTTTTATCTTTTATTCTTAAAAATTCTTTTCACCCCAAAAGCATTCCTTTTCCTAGGCTTCTCAATTATTTTTCATATTTGATTAATTGGACGGACCATTCACACTGTTGCCTTGTTGGAAGTTGTTGGAGGTGGAGGGCCGCAGATGGGCAAATTTTATAGTCCCATGTCTAGCCTGATTGCCATCGGCGGGAGGCGAATCCTGAAATAAATTTTTATAAAAATGCCTAACAAGGGAACATCCCGAGCAGTACCCATTCCATCTTCTAGAGCAGACTCACATTGCATCGCAAATTTTTGGCTTTCCTTCCCCGCTCAAATAGTGAAGGGTAGAAAAATTGGTCCCAATATTAAACAAACGGTCGTTCATCCACGCAAATGACCCACCCATTGGATGACATCCATCTTTCAATGCAATGTGAGGGTGTTCAAGATAGAATGGGTTAAATAAAATCCGAATGGTGACAGCTCGGGATGTTCCCTTGTAGGGCGAAATGAGAAAAAATGGTCCTGATAATAAGAGAGATCGGTGTGCCAACACTTGCGGACCTATATTTGTGGACCGAAAGGCCGGTGCTCAATGCCTACAATTTGCGGATTGAAATGTCGCATTTGCATGCGACATTGCGCTAATAAAGCGCAACTTTTGGGTCTTATTGCGCGTCGGATCAGCAAGTGGTGCGCAAAAGACAGATCAATATTCGACATGCTAGGTCCACAACATTATGCATGATAGCAATTCAAAGTTTGCACCTATTTTACCTCCAGTGAATCCATGGCGCTGTCAACACTCTTCAGTGGGGTCCCAGGGTTCTCCTTCTCATCACTTGACATGCTTGGTCCAACATTATGATTGATGTTGTAGAATTCGGTGCCAGAACGCCAATGGCCTTGGTGTATATATACAGTATTTAGAACAATAGGGATCAGAATGGTGAATTGGAACCCGAAAAACCCAAACCAGGATTGGTCCTCTAAAATTATTGGCCAGCAAAGAAATAGAAGATGATATAATCCGATTCCTAAAAGACATACCATGGTTGCTTTGGTCGAAAAATGCCATTTGAAGACCACTAGCAGATGTCGGTTGAGGAGCAAGCGAACGGCACAAGCGAATGGACACGGGATCAGGGCAGGTTTGAAGCATTTGTGTCACTTGGCAGACCTTCATGCCCTCCACGGATTCCCCATTTATCGCCAGTATTTGATCGCCCACATGTAAAGCACCCGTTCTTAAAAGAAAAGATCAACCATTGATATTGAATAGAGTTGTTTGTATTGGCTTTTACCGATCTGCTAAGCCCCCAGGGGCCAATTGTGCAATGACAATCGGGTCCAGAAGCCCACCAGCAGAAGCAATAGTGATCCCGAGGAGTTGACCTTTCCGAGACAACTCCACGGAATAAGTGACCTGCTGATGGGAGGCGTCGAGAAGTTCCTGTGATCGAGGTTGAGATGATCGGATGGGAAGCGGGAATGATCAGAGTACTTGTTCCTGCCCGTCTCCCTTCTCAACGCACAGCTTGACCACCGGCGCTGACCTCTAAAAAACTTTTATAATACAAAAAACATAAACTATTAACTAAACATAAACTATTTTATAACAATATAATACAAATTTGACCTGTAACAGTCTAATGGCCTCTTCAATTGAACATGCATCCATGGGAATTTGGTCGATAGAATGAATTCTGTCGCCTGGTTGTATTGAACCACACCTAGAAATGGGTGGAAAATGTTCGAACATATGACGATGAAATTAGTGAATTTAATCTTTTCGATTAGGTCAATGATCGAACCTATGTGCCACACTGCCCATTCGAATATCCGAGATGATCAATGGCTGTCCCTTGGTGGACGGTCCCTTGTGCTCGCTTCGGCACACAATGCCAAGCGAAGAGCCGCGTTTGGCAAGTCGGACAACAAACAGACAGCCAGGGCCAGGAGGCAGAACGGGCTTAAATCCGATTGGAGATTATGTATTTCAAGGAACATGCCGACGCAAGGATCAATGCCATACCTCGATGACATTGAATTCCACCAACAAAGTGACGGAACGAGCAGCGGACAATGAACAGGCACGAAGCAGATGCTTCAGAAGGGGAAATGGATGGGTAAAATACAAAATTTAACCAAATCATGCCTGGGCCTCCTCCAATGTGCCTTCAGCTGTTTGCCTAAAAATTCAAAAGATTTTATGTTTTGAATGATACTAATGAATTGGTTTAAATGCTACGAACCAGTCATTGATGCACAATACACGATCACCTGGTTGCAGAACACCACATCTGTTAGTGAAGGATATAATGGCCGGATATAATGGCCGATTTTTGCAGACCCGACATTTGCAGATAATTCTTCATTTGCCGTTCATACCTCGGTTCAAACAAACCTACAGAAAATGAATTTGGTGTCAAAAAATAGAGCAAATAATTTGCTATAAAATGAACCTAATCCCATTCGAATTAGTCCAACATGAAAAAAGTTATGGCCCAACTATGAATTTGGCCAAAAATATTATTTTGGCCATAACTTTTTTCACAAAGGATGAATTTGAATGGGCATAGGCTCACTTTTTAACTAATTTTTACTCTATTTTTTGGTATCTAACAAACTACTCTAGGTTTCTTTTAAACCGAGTTATAATGAGATCTGCAAATGTTGGTTCTGCAAAAGACGTACCACGGATATAATAATGTACCTATTTATGTCTTAATTCTTCATTCAAAAAATATTTTTCTCTTACAATACTTTAAGTATTACTGTATAAGTTTCAGAAAACCTATTCCTCTCAAACCTAATAATAATCCAATGAAATTTTAAGTTTCTACCCCCCCCCCCTCTCCCCCTCCCAAAAAATTACTTTTCTGCGGGTGATCCCTTCTCGATATTGGCGATCACCAGCGGGACACCGGCCAATCCATCCGCCGATGAGTCCATTCCATCACTCCCTTCCTGCTGCTGTTGGCATCCCAGAACAATGCCAAAACTGGTCCATTTTTGGGCACCCTCCTGCTGATCCAGTGTAACTTCTTTTGAAGTTTATGATCGATTCATCAAAAGTGATCAAAAATGGTCCAATACCCATGGATTCGGCATGGCATAAGGCACCCATCGGGCCAGGGCTGGCAGAGATACGGGCCGTGATGGAACCTTGAGAAAAGACATATTATTCATAGGGCATTTCTATGCGCATTTCATTTGGGTTTCGGGATTTCGTATTGACAAAATTGGGAAATTTCAATAGAATTTTATTTATACATTTAGGGCTATTAAGAAGATCAAAAAATAATAATAAAATTGAATGTAATGGCCAAATGAAAATTTTAACTTTAGGATGTCCCACTAGAAGATGTAGTCATCATAATGCATCCTCGAAATAAGTCTTAAGTTTGATCAAAGGATTCTGATCAGTCCAACCCCTAAAAATGGTTGTTTGCTGCAAACCGGCTAATTGGACCAACAACCAACTTCTCTATAATGGCCAGATGTGTATTTTGGCCTACTGATTGGAACAACCAATAACATCAACTTACTGACTGTCGCCACACCCAGAAGTCCAGAATAATGCCAACAGATATGGAACATTGGGGACGATGGTGATCAAGTCCACGGAAAATGGATTTATGGCCAAAAAGAAGTATTTATGTCCAAGAAAAAAGGCCCAAAATAGAAAGAATCAACGATGAGGAGTCTATGATAGATTTCGCATAAAAAAGAACATGCGACTTCGGATTTTGAAAAGGTAACTCTCTCCTGCTATGTCCGCATTTTATTCTTCCAGATTTGGACCCGAAACTCCATATAAGTAAAAAGCTATTTCTTCGGAATATCCCATTTATTCCTCGAAATTTAATGGATTTATATACTAGATGGCAAATCCCTGGGAAATTTTGCAAAAAGATAAATGACCAACAGAATGGCCATATTTTTCATGTTGTCTTCCCTTCCCCAGAGCAATGTTTTTTCGGCCAATTGAGTAATTAGGCTCATCGACCCCACCCACGTCCTGGCCCATGTCAATTCTGGTCCAGCCGATCAATCAAAAGTAAAAGATGGGGAAAATGAAGAAGAAACAGAGAGGGAGAGGGACGGACAGCTGGGGGAGGGAGGGTTGACTCCGGAGTCCGGGGTCCCGCCGGAGATGAATTATTTGACCGGGGGGGGGGGCGAGATTATTTGGTCAAATGCGAAGGAATTATTATATTTTGGAACAAAATTCCCTATTTTGAAATTGGAGAAGCCCAGCAGGGAGGGGCACAAAGGTGAGGGAGAAGGATGATGGGAGCTGAAGCTGAGGAACGCCTAAGATCTGGGATATCATAGATCAGAAAGGATGAGTAATCCCATCTTGAAGATATACTAGTAAAGCAATAAATGGTGGGAACAATGAAATGATGGCACAATGAAATGTGATTTGGACGTTCTGAACATTTTTGGCCCCAAATCCGATTACCTTTTCTGGCCCTCAAACTCGATGCTATTTCTCCTTGACCATCAACACACATTTCATAGTTATGTCCCTTGCTTATAGCTTATCTTTTGCTCACGCACCTTCTCTCGCGCTCTCCGCCCTCCTCGGTGACTGAGAACCATGGTATCTATTGCTCTCGTTGTGCCGAGTTTGGTTTCTTCCCGCCGGTGCCATTTTCTCAGCGCTTAAACCATCTCCAAACTTTTGTGATCTTCCGACTCTGTCCGGCGCCGGAAGCGATGGGTGCCGTTGATGTTGCCTCCGGGGTTGGGTGAGCGATTGTTGACCGACGATGGTCGGGATGGAGGAAGATGGTCGTCCGGCAGGTGGAGGTGGATAAAGTCGAAGAAGTGATGCATTCAATCTAAATATTTTTTCCAAAGCTTAAGGTAAGAAAAAATCATTTAAATCTCACTAGCTAATAATTCCCAACTCTTGATTAGCCGAATTGTTTGATTTTGAGATTCCCGAACTCTTACCTCCACATCCCTCCCTCTCTTCTGTCGGTTGTAAAATCGGGTGTAAGAATAGTATTGTTTAGGCATATGGTCAAAATAACAATGAATGATAAAGTATGAGTTTGGTTTTCGATATTTTTCATGAAAAGTGTCTTTGTATTATTAGGAAAGGTTCATCGGCCAAAAAACCCTTTAAGCTTTCACCTTCTCAACGGATCTCTCTTCTCTATCCGTGCCAACTCGGCGATCGGGGTGTTCATGGTTGGTTGGTTGATTCCGCCCTCTATGCTCGGAACTAGCTCCAGCACCAGTACCGCACTTTGGCTGCGCAACAACTGGTATGCCTCAGCCAATCCACCGATCAATTCCTAAAGAGATCAATCAATTGATATTCGGATCACAATGGACATGATCCATATTTCTTACCAAACTGATTCCGTCAATGGCAAGTAACTCATCTCCTGGTCCGACAGCTCCACAGCTTAATGCCAAAATGGATAAAAAAGATGAGGAGTTGGGGTGAACTATGTTCGTTTCTAGTTGAGAAGGGATATCTAACTTTTAAGAATTCACTATTTGACTTGTGAGACTTTTCATCAATACATTTTGGCATGATTACATGGATATGAGACCAACTTAAGCTTAATCAAGTAATGGCTAAACAGGAGAGGAGAGCAATTCGATCAATCTATGTTGATCTGTTGTGTTCTCAGCCCACAATCAATTAACTTTTTACGCTTCACCGGTTCCAACTACTTCCTGCCACCACGCTTTGGAGGCAAAGTACACAAATAGGAACAAACGTGATGGATTCTCAGCAGGTGCGCGGAATATTCATTCTCAACAGTGACGCGACCTTGGTCGCGGAAACCGCGACCAGAGGAAAAGCGCAACACAACAGGAAGGGAAAAGTGTGTTGGAAAGTAATAATATGTAGTTGCATTGTTTTATTTAGACAAGGGAAGAATGTGAATACCTATGTAAAAGTACAACACAAGAAGTTCTGGTTGGTAAAATGAAGGACATTGAACTTGGTACCACAATCTCTTAAACATGAGTGCCATGTTTAATTTTGGAAATTTATTCGGAGATGCTCAAGCGGTAAAATGGTACCATTGGGTAAACCTACCGATCAGCGATGGAAGCAGCCACCACTCCATTCACGATTACGGCCCGTCGTCGACTTCCTCCTTCGATGGGAACATGTCGGATGGCCAGATCGGCGCCGAAGTCGACGCCGGGAACCTTTTCGATTTCCAACAACAATGGACCTTGCATCCGGCGCAATGAGGCTTAAATGGACTTGGAATTGGTACCAAATCGAATTTAAGGCAAGAGTGACAATCCTTTATCGCCTCATAGGCGAGAATGATTTTGGCACTCACTTAGTACACATGCATCATATTCCACACTCAATCGGAGGCGCGAGGGAGGAGCAGTGCGGATTATGTCCAAGGCAGAGGCAAGTGTGCATTCCTATGAAAGAGTTGGATTAAATCATAAGAAAAGGCTCAATGAAGATTTGATACAAAAGAACTTGGTTTAAATCAATTAATATTGGATACATTGCATCTGATGTCATTGATGGCCTGGAGACGATCTCCCACCCTCAGCCGTCCCTCTCTGAAAAATAGGATTTGGTTATCATCATCAGTTTCGGCCTTAACTCTGATCAGTGACTGCTTTATTGATTACAGAAACCTTTAAAACCCAATCCGTACCTGTGTGCCGCTCCTCCGGTTCGGATGGCTGTGACAGTTAGTGGTCTATTCTTGGTTGGATCAGGCCCGTAAGCTCCGCCTCGAAGAGTGAAACCGAAGCCCGAACCGCCGCCTTCCTCCTCTACCAACTCCATCTCTACAATTTTCTTCCGAATGCCGGGATTGTCTGCAGGTCGAAGAACGCTGTTCAGATCGTATTCCAGTTCTAGCTCCACGATATCGCTGCCCGTATTCCTGAACAAAGGAGAATAACTTATATGAAGACTATATAATGAACGGCTAAAAAAGTAGGAATGTGATTGAGATTTAGATCAGAAACCGGGAGCGATGTCTTTAGATCTGTTTTAAATTCAGATCACTCTATTCATTTTGCATTTTGATTATTTCAGCCTTGACATCGACCGATACATTCTTATTTTTGTTATAATTATAAGTCTGGAAAGGATCCTTAAATATTTTGATTAAAGGAACCTTTCCATTTTCTTATACAATGTAAATACAAAAATCGTAATTTCTAGGTGAAATCTCACCTGAGCAATGCCAATACTTGTGAATGGCTCAGTGTGTCCACATCGACTCCATTCACCGAGATCAGTCGGTCCCCGACCTTGATCGGAAGGTATCTTATAGAGAATGCTTAAGTGCTTTTAAGACCTGGAGCTGATCACATCGATGGGCGACAAAGCCTGGACGAAGGTAGGAAATTGTGGGTGGGATTGGTCTGTCTGAGCCGCCTGAAATTCGGGAAAATTTCGAGTTTCCTCCTTAAATTTCCCTTCACTCACCAGCAATGCCCAGTCCGAGCTGTTGGGTTGGCTCTTTGCGCAACTGGACAACAAGTCGCCCAAATAATGGAGGCAACTGTTGGCATGTTGTGATGGCGGAGGAGGTGGAGGGAAAGGCACAGGTACAGGTCAGACACTCATCGTCATCATCATCGTCATAGATGGGCGGAAGATCGGCAGGGGAAATCGCTGAAGGGAAAGGACTGGAATGGTGCCAAAGCCATACTTTTTCGAACTCATATAAAGCCAATTTCTTTAGTGAATAATTCTGCCAAGAAACTGCAGTAAAACCCCTGATCATCCCGCCATCTACTTTGTCATTATACACTAATAAATATCCTATTAGGTATTTGATCCTACTGTCTGATCATTCATCATAATATGCTTCTGATCATACTCGATCTACCACCATCTTCCCCCTACATTTTCGATCTCCCCTCCGCTTCCTTCCCCGTCCAGTGCCGTCTTTTGCTCCCCGTCCTATGCCGAGTACATTCACTGCCGTTCCTCTTCGTGCGTGTCCTCCGCCATCAATCTGCTGATCACCTCGTCCCCCGACAATCCTTCTCCTCTCTCTCAACGGCAACTCCTCCAGAAAATGATAATAATCACTCGGAGTTCTGAGAGGAATGCCGAAATAGTGGAAGGGATCGTGCCGAACGAGTTTTCTCGGCGGTGGCGCCCTGGTGATATGGGATGCCGAAGGGGATTGAGTCGGATCCGACTTGGCCATATTGTCCAAATTTCTCGGCGCTTCCTGCTCCTCCTCGATGCCCACCAACGTCTTTTTCTTTCGTCGCTTCCCAGTCCAGCAACAAAATCTCCTCCGCACAATTCTCTGCTGTTTTGGTTGGCCTTCCTCCATGATCGTTGGTCCCAAAATGGCCAATTCCGATCAGTTGGATCCAAAACTTGCGGAATCAATGTTGATCAGTTGTGGTGATCAGTTATTAGGGATGCTTATAGTGAGAATTGTAATTAATTTGGGGAGGGGAAGGGAGGGAATGTGATACAATGAGAAAGCGAACGCCCTATGTCATTGCTCAATTTTGGAAGGGGAGAAGAGGGTGAAATAACAAGGAAGCGATGTTTTGAAGTTTCGATTATAATTCGGTGCCCTTTGTTTAATTGCAAAAATATGTGCTTTCGGAGCTCTTTTGAAGGGATTTTGAACACAAATTGGGAGGCTGAAAAATGGGAAATGCGTAATGCTTTTTGAGAGAAATGAACGGAAGGACGACTTTGGTTCATTTGAGACGAGATGGGATTGGATTTTTTGTTGCCTATCCCTCCTTTACAAAATGGATCATCGGGGTTAATTGTCAATCGCCGAGGGGGGAGAAAGGTGGAATTGGATTGAGCATAGCAAAGCGGACAAAAATGAAATGGAATGGAAAGTTGGATGCATTTGAATGGATGGATCATAAAATAAGGGGGAGGGGGAGGAACAGCAATGGACGAGGAAATATGGAAGAAAGCAAAAGATCGGGATCGGTTGGGACCGTGATCGGGCTTAAAGGGCCGAATGATGCAAAATAATCAGTCAACAGTTTCAATTCCAATAAATAATAATTAAATAAATACAATGAAAATGCAACAACGAGAAGAGCCAAAGGAATCCGGGGAAGTGGTGAGTGTCTCGGAGTCTATTTGTTTATTGCATGAAGAATTGGAGTGAAGAATGTGCAATCGGAAGGAAATTTATAGAATGGGGGAAGGATGGCCAAAGAGCAAAGTCCGAAGTTGTATAATATTAACTAAAAATTAATTTTTAAATTCTGCAATGATCCGCCGAAGGCCCGAATCATCTAGCTGACCTGCTGGACCTGTCCCAGGTTATGGATCCAACATAATTTGAACTCTTTAGATTCATAAAATCGCCATTTTAGTAGAATGGGTAACTTTTTAGAAATGGCCCGACGAATTTTGTTTGTTGATTAATTAATATCCCTGGACTTGGACCCATCGGGGAAGAGAACGAACAATTGGCATTGTTAAGGACAAAATTTGTCCGGCGGCGAAGGCGAAGGGTTCATTTAGGGGAGGGGAGGAGGAAGGACCACCTGCTCGGGTGGAGGAAGCCTAGCCCCTTGGTTTTGAACTGAATCTAGTCAGTGAGTTCGAAATTAATTGTGATGACGCCGAAGGGGGATAAAAGATGGATCTGGACATTTTATGACTGAAATCTCAAAAATATTTTTTTAGAAAAAAGATGATTTATATGAACCTAATGAAGTCTGATCCAAATTGTCATTCGTTATCGGTGCAGATTTATAGTCCCGAGACCAAACTTTTAAAGTCATAAAGCAGAAAAAATACCTGATATTATGGCGTATAATTCTTCTTTCGCATAAAAAACTTTGCAATCGTCCTATCTGTAGGGAAAAAATTCGCGGAACCCAATAAAGATTTCGAGCATTTTATTTATTGAATTTTTTTAGTCAATATATGTAAATACCATTTAGAGCCAATTTAAAAATACTTTTGCCTTTAACACTTTTTAATGGCTCACTCACTCATTGGTACCATTTTCAGAACCTAATGGGCAGAAGAGAAGAAGGTGCGAGAATAAAAATGCAATTTGTAAAAATGAATTGAAAGGCGAAAAGATGCCGACAAAGTGAATGAATGAATGGCCAAAGGATCAATCGTAAAAGGCGGCGGAAGAAAAGGAAAAAAGCAGCAGAAGTGATGGCCCGATGAAGAATGTTCAATGGAAGAAAATGCAACACCAAAGGCGACAAAAGGGTTGTTTGGAGGAGGAAAAGTGAGAAAATGGTGAGAAGTATGGGTAAGAAATTTGGTGGAAGGTGGACGAAGACGGATGAATGGATGAGTTGTTGGCCCGGGTTGGAATTAAGCGATGAAGAAGATTTTGGAGTGATGGAAAGGGGATTTTGGTGATTGTTTGGGGAAGGGATCGTTGGGAAGGATGAGGAGGAAGGAACAGCACAGATTAGTTAGTCACTTTGTGAAGGTGGATGACCAAGGACCGGAAGATGAACCGACCGGAAGAGGAGGACGAGACGAGAGGAGGAGGATGCGGACGATCAACTTTTAATATTAATATTGGCAATAATAAAAGCATTCACGATCGAAGGCCAAAAGCGCAACTTTATGAGGGACTGACGGGAACATAAAGTCGCGAAATGAATATAAACAAAGTTGAAAGATGTAAAAGGAGGAAGGATATTGAATGGAAGGGGATATCTAAGGTAAGTCTTTGGAGTCCATGACCATCAATTGTGGGGCTCATCCCCATCCCCTTCCCTTTTTTGAGCTTCCGGCGCATACAGCTCAAAATGCGCAAACTCTGGTCAGCAGTGGGAAATGTGATGTAATGGGGAATAGGGAAGAGATGAAGGACAAACTGACTTCGACCAATTTCATGGGCGAAATTTGGGGGTTGGGATTGGGATGGATGGATTTTATGGGCTTTGGGGGCGGATTGTCGTGGAAAATAGGATCGAAAAGGCAATGGTTTCGCTTTTTGGACAAATCTGAGGGAAGCAATGGTGTTGTTTGCTCAGAAGAGAGTGGGAAACATGCAGAAGGAGGAAAGGCAAGATGTGAGGGAAAATGTGTACAAATGTCCGATTATTATTGTCAGAGAGGGGATACATCAATGGAGAAGATCCGGGAAGCAAAGGCAAATTTGCCCAATGGGGACGAAGCGAAGGTGTGATCGGAGGAGAATGGAAATTGATGGCCAAGAGAGAGGTCAAACTTTGTGTCCCAGGAGGGGCACCGAACCCATCCATTCTCTTGGGAAGTGAAGGGTCAACCACACACAAAGACAATGGATCTGGGATTTGGGGTTGGGCCAATTGGACCGAGGATAGCAGCAGCAGCAGAGGGTCAAAATTGCCCATTCCAAAGTTCCCAAACAGCGGAGAAAGGAGAAGGAGGAGAAGCACAATGCAGAGAGTCGAGAGTAAGTCATTCATTGGGAATCTCGAGATCCAAGTGCCTATTTAAGTCAAGTGTCCCATCCCGGGGGGGGAGGGGACAAATTTCGCAGCACTTTAAAAGCTCATTTGTGAGCTCATCAATGATGAGAGTGACAATTCCTTGGGGGAGATGCATAACATGAAGAGGTTGAAGAGGGTTGGGTTGGACAATGACCACCACTTTGCAAACAATGAATGGTCTTTTTTCACTTAAAATATGTACATGGAAGGAAAAAGCACTTTGGTGGCCAGAAAAGAGGGTATGGAAGCTCATCGGTTGACGATGTGCAATTAATTTTCTCACGACTCTTGCGATCACTTTCACTAACAAGGAGGACACGAAAGGTCATTGCGAAAATAGCAAGGGAAAACGGCCTAACATAGCACTTTTAAGGAGAAGAGGTAAATAGAGTAAGAGGAGAATAAAAGGCACTTTACTCTTGCCGGTCGCCATTCATCCCATCCATTTTGGGCAACAAATTGGACATTTACGAGAAGGAAAGAGAGTGAAGAAGGAGGGATTAGTGGCCGTTAGAAAAGGTTAGGGCCAAGAAAGTAATAAAGAATGAAGGGGGGGGGGGCGAAACGTAAAAATCAGTAGAAAACGGAGAGATTCGTGATCGCGATCGCGATCGCGTGAAGAATGAGGGAAGATATCGGAGCGGCCTTTAATAGAAGTGGAATTTGAGACAAAAGCAGGACTAACTAAGGGAACAAATAGGAAGATGGAGAGGGAACGGGATAAATAGAAAAATAATGGGATTGGGCATAGATTAAAAACAAAAATTTTGTACAATCTGATGATTTGTTTTAGTTGCAAGAGATGTGCTCAAGGATACCATTTTGCTTCCTAACTTCACAATGCTCTTTGACACCAGCCGATTTGTCCATTGGGGAGGAGAGGGACTTAAACTTAATCCCTCTCGGCGACTTGACTCCCCCTTCCCCTCCCAAATGGCGCATGGAGCAAAAACCGCGACAAATTGGATTTTCCGGATGGATCCATGCTCCATCCTCAAAATGCCCACAAGGCACATCTCTGCCGTTTAGTTTAGCCGATGTGTGTTGGTGGTCATTCCTCTATGTAGCCCTTTAGCTTGTGGGCAGCTAATCCCCCGACTCCCGCAGAGTGAGGAGATTGATTAATTGGATTTCCGAGGGATTAAAGGGGGCGATAGAGGGTGGAAAAGGGGGGAAGGGAGAGAGAGATTTGTGTTTGGTCAGTTGGAGATTCAGACACTGATTGGGCTCCTTTTGCTTCCTAAAATTTGCATACTTTGCATTAAATCTGAGGGATATATGAAGCCAATATGGCCAAGAAAAGTGGAGGAGAACAAGATCGAGAATCCCTATTTAGACAGAAACAATGCCAGGAATGGCAATTGGCAAAGAGGAACCCATTGCGCAACGGCAGCGGGAGGGAGACTCTCATCAGACTCTCGAGGATGATCCTCGAGAATGAGAGGATGATGCTCAGGGAAAACAACTAATAAACACTCAGCAGCCCCAAGAAGGGTGGTCATTTGGGCCAGAGGACCAATTTTTGAAGGAAGAATGAGAAGGAACACAAGGGTAATAATGGTTGGAGGAATAAAAGAGGCAATAAAAGTTGGAGGAGGAACTCCGGTGAGATAAAAAGTGATTGGTTGGGCACTCTCGGACCCCCTGTGAACCGCCTCGTGTCCCTCTCAATTAATAACTGTGGGAACGGAGAGTGGATAAAGTGGGAGAATAGAAGGAGGAAGATGAAGAAGGAGGAAGAGATGATGATTATACCTTTGTTCACCTCCGAAAATGACGCCGATGGTCCAAAGGAGGGGGTGAAAAGGCCAAAAAGCCATTGGACAACAGGAATGGAAGCCAAAAATGGGGGGTGGAGGATGAAGAGCCCCAAGGAGGGTGGTCATCCCATCCCATTTCTCATCGTCCAACAACATCGTCAACCTCGCTCGCGAGAACATCTGTCGCCCGTTGGGGCGGGTTTGGGGGAACAGTGCAAACAAGGTGTGAAGGTAAGAATGGTTTCGGGGGTAGAGGGGGGAGGGTGTGGGAATACACACAATGGTGAAAGGGGAAGAAGGGTGTAGGTGAGGATGAGAACGAGGAGAGTTGACCCTGTACGGAATGATGATGAACCGGGATGATAAGGCGGAGGCATTCAATGCCCTTTTCAGCAGACGGTTCAAAATGCACAAAAAGAAACAAATTTGGGTTGGTTGAATGAGGGAGGAGCGATGAGATGAATCCATTCCCGAAAATGGAAGTGATGGAGCGGAACACAACCATCGGAGAGGAAATGAGAAGACCCCTAGGGGGTTTAGGGGGGGGGGGGGGGGGGCTGAGAAGAGCGCAATCTGAATAATCCGTTCATGAAGGCAACCACCAAATTGGGTGGAAGGAAGAGGATCCCTTCCTTCAGGATTCTCGGGAATAAAAGGGGCAATTCTCGGCTATAAAAAGGACCATAAACGGTGGGATGTAAAGGTGTAAAAGGCAATCTGAGGAGCTGTGAAAGATCGATGGACAATGTGTACAACAACAATCCCTTCCACAAGTCAGCAGATTCCAGAAAATTTCACTACTCCTCCTCTTTTAGTTGCGAAGAATCGTTTTTTCCTTTTTTTTGGTTGCATTGAATGCGAAGGGAATATTTACACATTTTTATTTTTATTATTAAAAGATTAAAGGCCAATAGGATGGATAAAAAGAGAATACCTATTTGAAATATTGAGACTAATCGATTGAAAATTATTTCCTTAAATACAAGTTTGAGATTAAGAGACATTTTTAGAAATGGCGAAAATTTCGAGTTGTTTAAACTCAAAATTTGGCCAACCCTATGCCTGGCTAGAAGGAGCAAGATGGTGTGGTTTCCAATTCAGCCAGTTGAATCCGTCCAGCAGACAATTTGGGGGAGGAAGATTAATGTCCGTGAAATGCCCCGAGGGTTGCATAATTAGACAGACAAAACACACCCATTTAGTGGACAAAACGGATTAGATCGGTGGAAGAAGATCCGGGTAAGGATAATGTATTTGGGTGGGGGGGAGATGGCGGGGGGGGGGGGGGGGGGGCGGGGAGCGCGACCAAAATTAATTGACCATGGAGATGAAGGTGGAAGGGGAGTAAGGATGGTGGAAGATGAATTGGAAAAAGGCATAATATTGTGGGATGGGGTGAAGGAGGAGGAGGAGGTTGAAGGCCCGAAAGGATGAATGAAGATCCCATTTTGGGATGGATGACAAAGACCCATTTTTGAGGGGACAAACCCCCGAGCAAATGTGGTGGGAAATACCACACATTGGCGGCTCTCCTCAGCATCTTCGGCGAGGGAATGTGAAAGGTGAATGTGGAAGGTTGAAGGACATACCAAACTTGTGAGTTTTGACTTTTGAAAAGAATGTGCATGCTTTAGGATGAGAATATGTTTGTACAACGGTGAGAAAAAGAGAGTTGAATGAAGAGGAGATCTATTAATGTGGTTGATCGGGAGTTCGGGAGACAAGAATCCAACCTCGTCAGACAATGAGGCAAATCCAATCTACAGATCCCAGATGATCAATGTATAGATCACCATGAATTACCCTCTGCAGTTTATATGTAGCAGTTATGCCTCCCATGTCTCCCTTCGCAAATCTCAAAGGCCTCTTTTTCACCACCCTCTCGCTAATTGGCACCTTCATTTTTGCACATATTCACCGCCCCATCCTCACAACCTAACAATAACCTAGGCTGTTAACAATGGAAAATCAGTAGAGCGACGAGTTGGGGAAGAGTCGAGTGGTCCGGATAAAAATGCATAAAAAACGGGGAACCACAACAAATTTGATTTTTAAATTTGATAACTGAATTACAGTATTTCAGAAAGTTGTTGGACTTCTATATAAAAAAGTAAACTCCCCCTTCATTAGTTTGTCCCACCTTTTTGATGCTCATTCTCCTTGCATTTCTGCTTCTCATCTTCATCGTGATCGTGGCCTGGTCCCATTCCGTCATCATCATGATCGGAATCACAACCTCCTATGACGACATCCTCACCATCTTCTTTAATCACTTCTTCAACATCCTGATCACTGTCAGTCTCCGGCGACTTCTTTCTCAGAAAATGGTTTCTTCCCTTCCACCGATGCCAATTATTGTCGTTGTCCATTTATGATGAAGAGGTAAACAGGGACAATCTGAATGATGCAATAAATTTCAGAAATGAGTTCGGTCTAAAAACATTAAAATCTTTATTAATTAACATATTTACGTTATGGGCGAATAATTTTAAAAATTCCAACATATGTAATAAATAAATCAAAATAAGGAAAAACTATAACAAGTTTGGATCGGAACTGATTTTCGGTTTAAGATTGTTAATTTTTGATCTAGCGGACTCTTCCGATTTCCGTGAAATATATGAATCTTTGAAAAAACATGATTTTTTGAACATTCAAAATTTTTCCATGGATACCCAAAAAATTATTTAGTCCAAAAAATAGATCCATAATTTTTTGCATATATTTTTGGCCAATTTGATGCCATTTTAACTTTTTAACGACCAAGCACAGATCCCTCTCTCCCACACAGTCAAAGAATGCAAATTTTGGTGTCGCGAAGGAATGCACGAATGGACTTTGATAAAATGCTCCATGGAATGCATATGAGTGTGATTATTGTTCCTGCTGGCCAAGCTTTTGGCCCTAACCCTCCCCTCTCCGCTGTTTGTTGGCCCCACATTCCCTGGGCACCAATTCCTTCCTTCTCCAACACTTTTTGGGCCAATTTGGCCATAACGCCTTTGGCCAAGGAAGGGGAAGCGGAGCGGCTGCGGTGGGCTTTACGCAATTCCGAGGGCCAGCAGAGCCGGGGAGGAGGGAATTATTATTTGGACCCCGAAAGGGTGCCACATGGGCGGAGAGGGAAGGCACCGCTTCCGACGGAAGAAGCCCCCGACAGGGTTCTTCCATTTGACGGAATTTAAATCAAGTGCAACAGGACGGAATTGTGAGAGTGCATTGATGAAGTGGCGGAAGAAGAGTCCAATGGTCGGAAGTTGGAAGAGGTTGGAGAGAACACGAAGTTGCGGCCTAAAATAAAGGATGAATGATAATCATGGAAAGGGGTCGGAACATTTAGTCACATTTTATGGAGAAACATAATTTTAAAAAACAGTCAAATTAACTTGATGAGATCAATGAATAGAGTAAAAAATCATCATTAGTTTATTCATGAGTATTTTTGGTAAAAAATTATGGCTAAAATACCGTCCATTCTTTGGAAAATTTTTCTAAAATTCAATAAAAATTTTACAATGAATCAGTTCGAAAAGCATTGGCTCATTTTTGCAATTTGGCTCTTATTTGCAGTTATTTTTATTCATTTTTTGTTGTATTTGAACTAATTTNGGTGGAAGGGGAGTAAGGATGGTGGAAGATGAATTGGAAAAAGGCATAATATTGTGGGATGGGGTGAAGGAGGAGGAGGAGGTTGAAGGCCCGAAAGGATGAATGAAGATCCCATTTTGGGATGGATGACAAAGACCCATTTTTGAGGGGACAAACCCCCGAGCAAATGTGGTGGGAAATACCACACATTGGCGGCTCTCCTCAGCATCTTCGGCGAGGGAATGTGAAAGGTGAATGTGGAAGGTTGAAGGACATACCAAACTTGTGAGTTTTGACTTTTGAAAAGAATGTGCATGCTTTAGGATGAGAATATGTTTGTACAACGGTGAGAAAAAGAGAGTTGAATGAAGAGGAGATCTATTAATGTGGTTGATCGGGAGTTCGGGAGACAAGAATCCAACCTCGTCAGACAATGAGGCAAATCCAATCTACAGATCCCAGATGATCAATGTATAGATCACCATGAATTACCCTCTGCAGTTTATATGTAGCAGTTATGCCTCCCATGTCTCCCTTCGCAAATCTCAAAGGCCTCTTTTTCACCACCCTCTCGCTAATTGGCACCTTCATTTTTGCACATATTCACCGCCCCATCCTCACAACCTAACAATAACCTAGGCTGTTAACAATGGAAAATCAGTAGAGCGACGAGTTGGGGAAGAGTCGAGTGGTCCGGATAAAAATGCATAAAAAACGGGGAACCACAACAAATTTGATTTTTAAATTTGATAACTGAATTACAGTATTTCAGAAAGTTGTTGGACTTCTATATAAAAAAGTAAACTCCCCCTTCATTAGTTTGTCCCACCTTTTTGATGCTCATTCTCCTTGCATTTCTGCTTCTCATCTTCATCGTGATCGTGGCCTGGTCCCATTCCGTCATCATCATGATCGGAATCACAACCTCCTATGACGACATCCTCACCATCTTCTTTAATCACTTCTTCAACATCCTGATCACTGTCAGTCTCCGGCGACTTCTTTCTCAGAAAATGGTTTCTTCCCTTCCACCGATGCCAATTATTGTCGTTGTCCATTTATGATGAAGAGGTAAACAGGGACAATCTGAATGATGCAATAAATTTCAGAAATGAGTTCGGTCTAAAAACATTAAAATCTTTATTAATTAACATATTTACGTTATGGGCGAATAATTTTAAAAATTCCAACATATGTAATAAATAAATCAAAATAAGGAAAAACTATAACAAGTTTGGATCGGAACTGATTTTCGGTTTAAGATTGTTAATTTTTGATCTAGCGGACTCTTCCGATTTCCGTGAAATATATGAATCTTTGAAAAAACATGATTTTTTGAACATTCAAAATTTTTCCATGGATACCCAAAAAATTATTTAGTCCAAAAAATAGATCCATAATTTTTTGCATATATTTTTGGCCAATTTGATGCCATTTTAACTTTTTAACGACCAAGCACAGATCCCTCTCTCCCACACAGTCAAAGAATGCAAATTTTGGTGTCGCGAAGGAATGCACGAATGGACTTTGATAAAATGCTCCATGGAATGCATATGAGTGTGATTATTGTTCCTGCTGGCCAAGCTTTTGGCCCTAACCCTCCCCTCTCCGCTGTTTGTTGGCCCCACATTCCCTGGGCACCAATTCCTTCCTTCTCCAACACTTTTTGGGCCAATTTGGCCATAACGCCTTTGGCCAAGGAAGGGGAAGCGGAGCGGCTGCGGTGGGCTTTACGCAATTCCGAGGGCCAGCAGAGCCGGGGAGGAGGGAATTATTATTTGGACCCCGAAAGGGTGCCACATGGGCGGAGAGGGAAGGCACCGCTTCCGACGGAAGAAGCCCCCGACAGGGTTCTTCCATTTGACGGAATTTAAATCAAGTGCAACAGGACGGAATTGTGAGAGTGCATTGATGAAGTGGCGGAAGAAGAGTCCAATGGTCGGAAGTTGGAAGAGGTTGGAGAGAACACGAAGTTGCGGCCTAAAATAAAGGATGAATGATAATCATGGAAAGGGGTCGGAACATTTAGTCACATTTTATGGAGAAACATAATTTTAAAAAACAGTCAAATTAACTTGATGAGATCAATGAATAGAGTAAAAAATCATCATTAGTTTATTCATGAGTATTTTTGGTAAAAAATTATGGCTAAAATACCGTCCATTCTTTGGAAAATTTTTCTAAAATTCAATAAAAATTTTACAATGAATCAGTTCGAAAAGCATTGGCTCATTTTTGCAATTTGGCTCTTATTTGCAGTTATTTTTATTCATTTTTTGTTGTATTTGAACTAATTTTAACGAAGGGCTCACGAATAACCGAATGGCCATAACCCGCAAGGAAATGCATTAGAGTAGGGGGGAGAAAAGTGAAATGGAATTTAAAAAAAGGAAGAAAAGTTGGGACAAATCAAATTAGGCCAATTTTGCCTAGTTCCCTGTGGCCAAATGAATGGAAGAGAAAAACAATCCTAAAAAAATAAGGAAAATGGGACATTATTAGGACAACCAAAAGGATACCGAACAAATACCAGTTTATTATACGATTATGTAATATTTTTATTAGTGATATAATATAATTTGGTATAATGATTATTTCCACCGGGGAATTTGAAATGTTCAAATTGCAAGTTCAGAATTACAATATTAATGCCGATTAGTGATCAGAGATCGAATATTAAAGTGTTATGCGATACAAACAGCTTAAGACATGCCCAAAAAGCTGAGGTGAGATCAAGAATTACAATACCAATATAATGGCTTAATCAGATCAGAATTCTTATTGTTAGATTCGGGATGTAAAACGAGTTTATACCATGTATTTACATAGAATTGGGGGAGGCGGACTAACATCATTTAATCATTGTCGTCCTCCAACAGTGTGCCCATCTCCTGCAAAGCATTCCTCAGACTTGTTCGGAATTCATCCGCCGAAGTGCGCCCATTTGATTTCCAAGCAGAAATGGCGAATCTATGAGTTAAAAAAATGGAAAATTGATCAANTTTATGGAGAAACATAATTTTAAAAAACAGTCAAATTAACTTGATGAGATCAATGAATAGAGTAAAAAATCATCATTAGTTTATTCATGAGTATTTTTGGTAAAAAATTATGGCTAAAATACCGTCCATTCTTTGGAAAATTTTTCTAAAATTCAATAAAAATTTTACAATGAATCAGTTCGAAAAGCATTGGCTCATTTTTGCAATTTGGCTCTTATTTGCAGTTATTTTTATTCATTTTTTGTTGTATTTGAACTAATTTTAACGAAGGGCTCACGAATAACCGAATGGCCATAACCCGCAAGGAAATGCATTAGAGTAGGGGGGAGAAAAGTGAAATGGAATTTAAAAAAAAGGAAGAAAAGTTGGGACAAATCAAATTAGGCCAATTTTGCCTAGTTCCCTGTGGCCAAATGAATGGAAGAGAAAAACAATCCTAAAAAAATAAGGAAAATGGGACATTATTAGGACAACCAAAAGGATACCGAACAAATACCAGTTTATTATACGATTATGTAATATTTTTATTAGTGATATAATATAATTTGGTATAATGATTATTTCCACCGGGGAATTTGAAATGTTCAAATTGCAAGTTCAGAATTACAATATTAATGCCGATTAGTGATCAGAGATCGAATATTAAAGTGTTATGCGATACAAACAGCTTAAGACATGCCCAAAAAGCTGAGGTGAGATCAAGAATTACAATACCAATATAATGGCTTAATCAGATCAGAATTCTTATTGTTAGATTCGGGATGTAAAACGAGTTTATACCATGTATTTACATAGAATTGGGGGAGGCGGACTAACATCATTTAATCATTGTCGTCCTCCAACAGTGTGCCCATCTCCTGCAAAGCATTCCTCAGACTTGTTCGGAATTCATCCGCCGAAGTGCGCCCATTTGATTTCCAAGCAGAAATGGCGAATCTATGAGTTAAAAAAATGGAAAATTGATCAACCAACGCATTATATCACATGATCTTGTCCTGTTGAATGTTGTACTAAAACCAAGAAAATACATTTTCCAATGTAAGAAACAGGATAGAGGGCATACCGCGCATCCGTACCCGTCCGGAACAACCGGGCCATAACACAGGTAACAGTCGACAAACTCGGGCGATGTACTAACCTACAAAATGATTGTTTCGATCTGTTCGGAAAACAAAAGTTTACTTGGCTAGTGGACAGTGGGAATCGCATCAGTTCCCGCCATGCTGGATCCCGGAATAGCCCGAGACTGGCGTCGCTTTGGTCCTCGGCCCTACTCAACACTTCCAATGCACACAGATGATTGTCAATGCCATGTCCCGTGATGTTCTGAACATTGAGAATGACAAAATGATCACAGTTCTAATATAATCGTTGATTAATCTCCTAGTAGATTGCCCTACAATGGCCCTGTACTTCAACCAACTGATTTAACTATAGTTTCATTCCGTTTTGCCCTAATCACCTCCCGCGTGATCAATGCTTGCTTCTGGGCTGCCAACCGGAAAAGGGTCTTCTGCTGCTTTTTCCTTTCCTTCTGATCAGGTTGGTTACAAGTTGCGATCAGTCAATCATCATTGGTCAAATTGCTCACTTCATTTTCACCCTCTCCTGTCGCCATTGCCTTGACCCATTCCAGTGCTTCGGGCGTTGCCGCACGAATGTTATCCACTCGGCCATAGCGGAAACGACGTATTGTGGCCCAAAAAATTTGAAAAATGGCCAAATTGACGAATCTTTCATTTACCGATTCGTAGGTGCTGATCAAATAGCCATGCAATCTAATCAATCTTTATACTTAAGTAATTATTGATCTCTGGTACAAACTAGCCTGTAATGCGCCAACTGCATTGCTAGCTGGACAAATCCATCCTAAATTGCAGGAAATTATCTGGAAAAGATTTTTTCCATGGTGATCAACCCCTACCGGACTGACTCGCCACCCTTTGATCGCAGACTTTCCAAAACCTGTGAAGACAAGCACACGGATTTGCGCATCCCGAGCGAGTCTTGAGGGGGAAAAACATTGCTGCTGATCAGAGTGATTGGACCAAACTGATCGAATTCGGCGATTTGTTCCCACAACAGGTGAATGGCCTTCTCACTGAGTGCCCAAGAAAGGACTTTTGGCTGTGACGATGAGTTACTAACTGCTGCTGAAGGATCCATGCGACTTTGCTGTTCCGTCTGAAACAAAATATCAATTAATAAATCAAGAGTTACCCTAATAAAGCATGAGTATGTGATAATCAATGCTCTTAAGAATGCAACACTTCATTTTCGTTACAACCTTTTGCTAATACCAGGACCTGGCCTGCTGGTCCAAACATTACTTGATATCACTTCTAATACAGTATACCAATCTATACCTACAGTATCATTCCTCCTACAAAATTCCAGCTTTGTCCTAAAATACACCACCTTTTTCTGGCGTGTCCATTGCTCATTGGCGAATCGCATTGTTCCTTCCACCATGTTGATGATTACAATGCCTAAACAAAATTAAGTAAAAATTTTGTATACGAAAAGTCAATGCCTTCGGCCACACTATGCTCAATGCAAAGACCACAACAGCCATTTCGGGAGACAATCAGCTGAATCCAATGAGATTTCCTAGGATTTTTTCAGAGTTCGAACCTGAATGGTGGCATCGAACCATCGGTTAAGCCCGTTCCTTTGCGAGCCAAATCCATGGAGCAACTGCAGGCCGTCCTGTTCCATTGCGGTGAGTTTGTCCCCATTCAGCGAAAGGCATGCCGCATCCTCCTCCTGCAGATTATCCAAACACAACACAAACACTGCAGAGCGAATGACCTCCAGTGATCGTCGGTTGATCGGTACTAAAGAGATAGTAAACGGGCTTTCTAAATCCGATCAAATCCTCATTAGTCAATTTAATCATTCCAAATATGGTCCGGTCACCCCTTCCCCACCACTGTTCATCTCCTCCCAAAAGGCACTGGCCCTGTCGCGCTCTCCTGTGCTGGCTCCCCCTATCGGTTGTACCCCAGCATCCATCCGATTCCGGGCCATCGCCCGGATTTTGGCCAATTGTCGTCCAATTACAAATGCCGAGATTGCGTCGCCTTCGTCATTCCGAGTGAAAAGCACAAACTGTTGCCGATCACTGATCACCACAATGTGCTCGCCCACAAATCCGTCGGTGCTGATCAACTCCTCTTGATCCGCATTTTTGCCATCACAGACACAATCTCCATTCTTGTCACAATTGTCCACCAATCCATCACCCGAATTGTTTCTTTTTGTATTCTGTCGTCGATCATGATGTATATCCTCCATGTGCGATGGTTCTCGGTAAAAGTTCAGAATTCTTTCTAAAAAATTCAGATCCATAACGTTCAGCCATAAATCCCGCCAAATTACCGTATTGATCCATGCACATTCGCACAGTAGTCTCGGAGATTCGATCCGGCATGGTCTCGCGTGATACCGTTTTCCTTCACATTCAAAGTCATTACATGGAAGTTGATCAGTTGATCAAATTTACCTGTCCACTTGCTCTTTGAAGTCAAGAAGACCACGGACGAGCCAAGCTGCATAGCTTTAGTGAAGGAATATAAACTTGAATTTTGGAGGCTGTTGTACTTACTCAAGTTGGTCCTGCTCGGAGCGAAAATGTTGCCGAGGGAAGATATAGGCCGGGTTGAAGTTCAGTGGCAAAGGTATCCGTTGACGGAGATACATCTCGGGAAGCCAGAACTCATTGATCTGACCAGTGATCAGATCTGTTTCGGGTATCGTTCGATCCGCACAAAATTACCCAATTGTCGCTGTTCTCTGCAATTTCAGTGAGTTTTGCCTGCAATTTCTGGGCCATTGGCCTAAATGCCTCGACACATCGCTCTGTCCTGCCCAGATCCACCTCGGTTCTACCGGGCCCGGAATTCTCCGCGATCACTCTCGCATAATCCAGATATCTTTGCAGTGTATGGGCCGGATCGGGAAGCGGCGGCTTCGGCAGTGGACACTTTGGCGGGGAGGGAAAGGTCCAATAGTGTCTATTGGTCCAAATCAGGTACTTCAGATGGAAAATGGACGAAAAATGCAGAAATCGATGATGGAGAATGACCAAAGACATTTTTGAGAAAATTTGGACTGCGTTTTGCATTTTGTTACTAGAATGGTTTGTCCAATTCCCGTGGGAACCAGGGTGAGAGACCCTTTTCCCCGACTAATTTGCTTAACGACCCCTTCCATGCCATTTGTCCCCCCTCCCCATCCCAACCAACCTCATACCAACAACACTCCTTCTTCCTCGAGAATGCAAAATGTGCCCTCTCTTCCTCCCACTTCTTACATCCGTCGGCATTTTTCTTCATTTCTGCACCATTTTGTTGTCTCTGATCATCCGTCGTGATCATCACTTCCCTGTTGTGGAGGCTTTTTCCTTAATTCATGTTAGCCAAATCGCTTTAGAAATAGGAAATAAAAAAAATTGTGAAAATCCAACAGTTGTGATGCGATTTATTAAAAAAATATTTTTATTTCTTGGCTCTTCTTCCAAGCCAGCGGGGGATTCACAAAGTCATAAATGGGGAACACAAAAAGGCGAATGATTTTGGGGAGTGGAACAACCTAAAAAGCTAGAATAGGGAGGGGTGGAAGCTGTGGAATGCAACAAAGTGAGAGAAAATTGGCCCAAAAGTTGCCAAATTGGCCAAAAGGAGGAGGAGAATAATGTAAGAGAGGAGGAATTACAATTTTATGAACAAATTTTTGGCAAATAACCGCGGAGCAAATTGACAAGCAACCAAAAAAAATTGAAGAACGTAGGAATATGAAATTGGATAATCGTGGGGAGTGCTGGCGAATAATGCCCCGAGAGAATACATACATAATCTTGGTTGCTTTTCAATTACTACATAACTATTCACTAAACAATCCACAATTTGCATAAATTCATAACGAGGGTTGGCAAATAAAGTCAAATGACCCTTTTTCTGCTTACCTGAAATGGCTTAAAATCCGCCTAAAAAGTATTTTAAGTAAGCTTATTCTGACATCTTACACTTTCATTTGAATTCCTCGCACTTATTTTCTTTTTCATCACTTATTAACCTTTTTGGAACAATTTATTTTTGTTTGTTAATTTTTTGAACTAAAGTGCCCAAAAATCGAAAATTAAAAAATTGCCATCTTGTTTTTCATTGAATTAGTTCGTTTTTCATTTTTCCTTTCTCTATGGGTGATTTTTGGGCGTATATTTTGAAAAATCGACCCAAAAGTGGACAGATTCTTCAGCCCTCTCGTGATTTTTTCTGACTTTTTTTTGCCAAACCTATTCATAACATCATCATCACCATTGCGGATTCAGTGGATCGTACTCTCCTCCTCCTCCCCGTTCTGTGGATGTTGCTGAACCCGCATCGAAAGGGTTTGTCCCTCCGAAATTGCTCTGCTGCTGTTGCTGCTGATACCCTCCACTTCCACCTCCGCCAATGGCCCATTGTTGGGGTGTCGTGCCAGCCCTTGGCCAATCGTTGCCATCGCCCCAGTTGTTCGTCATGGAATGCTCTTGGACTAACTTCTGAAAGCTGTGATTTGAATCCGTGACTAACTGATAATGGAGATGAGAGACAGCGTTGTGGATATTGACTGGCTTATACACTATGTTATGTTTCTAGAAAACCCTTATCTAAGGTATAAAGTCGAGAGATCTTTCGATCTTGCCAAGGGATCTTTCGATTCGCTCTTGGAGACACCTTTTCCCGGGGAAAAGACACAGGGAGACCGAGGAACGATCCCAGTATTTTTCGATTAGGTCTCGGCTGCTCTAACTGACATGAGCTAGTCTGTCCCCAAGAGGACTCGGCTAATAGATTTCTTTTTTGTACTTTCTCCGGTATCATACACCATGAACACCGACCTTCCCGTGCAATTGTGCCCCTCCATTCGGTCTGCTCGGCGGCGGGGGTCTCGTCGGCCCTGTGCCGTTCTTGATCTCTGCCGTATGTTGCGGCGGTTGCTGTGGTTGGGTTGCGCCCGCTATCTCTTCGTATGCATGCACTTTGCGCAACATTCCCAACAGTGGCGAATAGCCAACATTGAGCACACTAAGAACGGGGGGCATTGGACAAAAGAATCGATGGATATTTTCTAGAAATAACCGATCCGGAACCGATCAGTCCGATCAACTCACCAAATGAAAATGTTCAGCGCCAAAAAGCCCAAAGTGTTCACAATGCCACCGGCAATGATGGGCCCAAAGGCGTATGCCAGACTGTAGGAAATGTCCGCGATGGCATACACAGAACCGTATACAGAAACATGACGGGTGTCCACAAGATTGCCAAGCAGCGGCAACAAGCTGGTGTCAACAAGAGCTATGCCAAAACCTGAAAAGTAACAAACAATGGCGGATAATGGGGGTACTCTTCTAGTTTAAGTCCGTTGAGAAGGGCAAATTTGTATCTAATTGAATCAGCTATCATCTATAACCCTGGATACACCCACACCAGACTGGATTTACAATATCAAGCTTATGAGTTTCGGTCTGAAAATGTTCGAATTCGAAAAAATGACTCAAATGTTGGACTTAAACTAGAAAAATGCCGATAATTACAACTCCGTATCCTTCGGATTGAGGCTTTTTCACCCCCAAAAACTCACAAATTGTGGACAAGGGGATGATCAGAGCACCAACGCTTGGCATTAAAGGGACGGCAATGCAGGATAGACCTGAACAGGATCAGGAGATAGTCATAAAAGAGCAAAAGCTGATCATTGATCTTTAAACCTTAATCACCTTCCATGCCGAGTCCGATGGCGGCGAACAGCCAACTCTGCTTGGAGTAATTCTTCAGGAGACGGACCGTGACATAGACGCCAAGCACGTGTGGAAAGAATGCAGGAAACCAGATCATGCCCACTTGCCAAGCAGGAGTGTCGGGCATCGTTTCAGCCATCCAGCTAAATTCATAATTAAATCAGTGCTAATAATTTGCTTTGTTAGCATTTGCTAGCAAACCACTCACGTGGTAATTGTTGGCTCCAGAAAGGCCAAGGAAATATTGGCCATTATCAGAGCACCTGAAACCGGTGGATTATTTAGCTTAATGGGTTGTGTGTACTCCCCCTTACCGTACCTGAACACACAGCTATGAAAGGGTCCATGAATAGCTTTAAAAATAGATTGTTTTGGCACTAATGTACTGTAAACCATACCCTCCACATCGGCGTGCCTTGGAGTCGCTCGCCAGTTTCAGGATTCCGCGAAGTTGGCGCCCGAGCTTTGGGCTGGATCACCCAGAACACCATGAAAGCGTCGATCACTTAACCAAAAATGGGTCAAAAGTCATTTTTATGGGACAATGATAAAATCATACGGCACACAAATGAGAGGATCAGGAAGGGCACAGGCTTGCCGGCCAACGAATACAGCACCGAGCCGAACGGAGGGGCCACCAGCGAGCCGAAGGAAATGAAGGCCAAAGCGATGCCCAAGGCTGCAGATCGCTCGGATTCCTCCGTAAACCGGTCGGCGATCATGGCAAGTCCCGAGGTGTCGGCTAAAAAGGCAATTAGATGTGTGTGATATCCTTCCACCAAGGGACCCATCCTAAAATCCTCAAAAAATTCCGATTCGACATTTCTGAATCCCATTTCCTACCAATTATCAACAATTCTTTATGTTGGATAAGGATTGAGGCTGATCCTGATTCCCCTAGAATGAGCTTATCGGGCGAGGAAGGAAGGGGAGTCTGCTGAGAATTTTTGATAAACCCGGCAAAAATTATCCAATATCCCAGGGGATGGTAGCCAAGAAAAATCCCAATCCCGATTACTGTGGGTCCTATTCTTATGTCAGGTGAAGTGGAGTAAAATCATCCAAAAAACTGACCAAAAGCTGAACCAAAGCCCTGTAAGGATCGGGCGAAGAAAAGCACGCCACTGTGTACGGGGAAAGGAAAAATGACGATGGAAGGCCATATCCTCCTTACTAGCTACGCCCGAGGGCAAAAATGGCTGTGGAAGAGAACATGACGATCAGGCCAATGATCATCGGCAGTTCGTAGCCAATTCGATCGATGATGAACCCGGAGAAGGGGTTGACGAAGATCTGCAGCAACGCTTTGGAGGCGAAAAGCCAGCCCAGCTCGATCTCCTCGTCCAGATAATCCACCTAAAAGAGGATCAATCACCATCCGGGTTTATCGATCTAGATTATCACCAACCTGGCCCCCGATCATCCGCACTACGATGGAACCATTGGCCAACTTAATCGAATGAATGATAGATAAAATAAAGGAATTTATGATCTTACTCTCCTTGTTTCGTTGTGGTATCCGACATATTCAACCTAGAAAATGGTAATAAAATTAGAATAATTAATAATTTTGATCTGGCACCTCATAGGCGTGAATGTCCCTCAGGTATTTGGGAATAATTGGGACGATGACCTGAAAACATCATCATCAATGGCATGTATCAAAACTATAGTATGAAAAAACCATGTAGAGCATGTTGTCCAGAAGTAAGGCAATGCTGACCACCACCAGCACCAATCTCTGAATAGGAGGAATGGGCACATTATATAACAACAAAGAGCTATACGGTATCAGTTAAGAGATATGCAAAATGAACCCTCCCTCCCACACGGTGCAGTGATCAGAGATCAGTTTACGCTATTAATGTCCAGTGTTCCATCTCCAAACAATACCAACCTTCTGCATCTGGGGCTGACTGGCCTTCTCGTCGATCCACTTGCGGACCCATGTCGAATCTAAAAAAAGCTAAAAAAAGCAAAAAAAAAAAGCTAAACCTTGGTTTAGCACCGGGATGTTCACCATTATATTGTTGTGGGCGTAATCAACTAATCTGGTGCTAATAAGTATTATTGGTGTCTTTTAAAAAGAAGCTATTGTCCAAAATTTGTCATGGATGACGCGGGAATCTGGGAGTCTAGCAGACTGCTTTGTTCGGTCCGCTTGACTCTTTACCCAAAAGGCGATGATGCGTTTCCGACGACGGGAAGAATGGATGGATGTGGGATGAATGGAAGAAGGACTCAGACTCGAGATGTGGGGTAGGGATTCTTAGGCGGGAAATGGTTCACTTCACTTTTTTGGATATCCCGGGGGATTCTTCCGGAATGATGGGGTATGGAAAAGGAGGATTTATTGCCTGACAGACTCTAAAATTGGCGGTTAAGATGGCCGAGAAGGAAACGAAATATTTGGGGTTGGAGCGCAAAAAACAAAAAACGAGGATTCAAAAAAATACATCATGGTCGGCAGGAACAAGTACCGTATAATTTGGCCCAGATAAGAACGGTGGCCTAAGGGCAGAACGTTGATGTAAGCCAAAGTTGTTTGGAAGAATCCCATTCACCAACCAGCTCCGATGCTTTGAATGCACTTCATTAGGCCACTTCATGGTCCTCGCCCTCGACTGTCATCGATTCCCTCTCTCCAGGATTTGTCCCATTCCGTCATGGAATCCCATGGGAATCGGGGGACAAGACCAACAAATTGACCAATTTAATTCGAGGCCAATGGATGATACTTTTTTGCTGAGAATTAAAATTGGAATTGAATTGTTTTCGACCAAAGTTTTATTTGGATTAAAGGGTCAATTCGGAGCCTGTTCATCCCTGAGAATGTTGCAAAAAGTGATGGACAAGTAAATATCCCTCTTCTCCTTCTCTTAAAAATAAGAAAGGAGACTTTGACAAAAATTGGATGAATTTTTAATGAATAAAAAAGATATCAGAATTTAAAATTTTTGAATCAGCTTCGCCTACTTCCGTGTCCGCCAGATCCCGCTTTTTATCCTGCATGTCATCCGCACCTTTTCACGCCTTTTTAAAATTGAAGGTGAACTTATTGTACATCCAGACATAATCCTTTAGTTCCCCTAAATAAAGCGGGTTCCAATGTGGTCGGCATTTTGTCGTCATTTGGCCAAAATGCGCCGATTTGGAGGAACGAAGGAGGAAGATGTTTTCAGAGGCAAACGGACCCGAAAGGCCCGAGAGGATTCCGGAAGGACGAAAGGGGGAGGGGGAGACGAATGAGAAGAGTCCCCGGGGGAATGGAGGGAGCCAGTTGTCCTCCGGAGGCGAAGTTTGGCCGGGATTTGGACAAAGCGTACAATGGCAAAACAAAAAAAAATGAAAAAGTTGGGGAAACAATGAGACAAGGCCGATGGAGCCGGAGGGGATCCGAGCGGAGGATTATGAATAATTGAAATCAGCAGAGGAATAGGACTGGCGGGAAAGAGAGTCAAGAGCAGCCGGGAACGTGGAATGATTATGCGTATGGCCAAAAGGGCAAAAAAGGGTGAAAAGAACGGGAGGGCATAGAAGTCAGGGAGAGGGAACAACCGATGGCGAAATTAGCAAAATTATCATTGTGGACCAATGGATTGATGAGTACGGGCCCCAGAGTTTGAGGAGTAATGTCATTGGCATTAGGGTTGGGTTATTTGGTGCAAAATAACCTGGAACTTTCTAAGGACTCACAAAAATCTACTTTTTTATAGTTCTAAATAGAGAGCAACTGATCGAGATATGATGGTCAAAATCTTGGAGTTTCGAGATCGTGCATTTAAACGTGTTTTAATAGGTGCCAGGATTTTTGCCAGAATTTTGGAAATTTTTGCCAGGATTTTTGATGTTTAGAGATCGTCACCCTGCCCGGAGCTAAACTGTGATTGGGGAATGAGGAAGTGATGGACTTTCGCCCATGGATTTAGTCATCTGTTCCCACAGGTTTCCTAGCTGCTGGCATACATTGGCCAAATCCAGAAAGTTGGCAGGATTGCCAAAAATTGGATTACAAATTGGATTGCCATCGGTCGGAATGCCCTCTCTCCCAATCTGATTGCTTGCTAACGTAGGGAAGGGAGGGCAAATTGAATATTCTGTCCCCGAGAATTTGGCCAAAAAAATCAGTAAAAAGGGAAAATTTTCCATCCAATTCGGATTAACGGATTTGTGGGGGTTAGCATGGAAGCAATGGGTTATTTTTCGAGTTAATATGGCTAAAAATGATGGAATGCTCCTTTGGATTGCTGCTATTGGCATATCTCTCGGGATATCAAGAATAAGTTTAATCTTCGATTAGCATTGATTAATTGAATAATTAGCATTGATTAATAGTATAATTTTGAAAACGATATGAACCAAAGACAAAAAAAGGAACGGTTGTCGAGATATGAGCAATAATCGGAGATGGAGGAGGCGGATTCGGAGGTAGCGGTGGTGGTTCCGTGTTGGCACGGAAGACAAAATTCGCTTTTCCTCCCCCTTAACCCACCCATTCTTCCGCAGACCCCCGTGGTTTTGTTGGGCAGAGAGTCCAAATTACAAATTTGCCTCCGACCATCATGGCTAGAAATTGAGCCCGTGGGAAAGAGAAGTGGCGGCCGGATGGAATCGGACGAGAATGAAGAGGCGGAAGAGGAAGAGGTGAAAAGCGGAGGAAATGGAATGAAAGGATGGTCGGGGCGGAAGGAAGGAAGAAAGGAACAGGAGCCCAATTAGGGCCATTCTGGAACCCGAACAATGGCCAAAGTTGGGTGGTGAATCCAAGAAAATTAAGGAAAAGCGAGATAATGCCAAATCTAACAGAAGTGGCCAAAAATTGTGCTCGGAAGGTCCCAAAGTGTTNATTGCTTGCTAACGTAGGGAAGGGAGGGCAAATTGAATATTCTGTCCCCGAGAATTTGGCCAAAAAAATCAGTAAAAAGGGAAAATTTTCCATCCAATTCGGATTAACGGATTTGTGGGGGTTAGCATGGAAGCAATGGGTTATTTTTCGAGTTAATATGGCTAAAAATGATGGAATGCTCCTTTGGATTGCTGCTATTGGCATATCTCTCGGGATATCAAGAATAAGTTTAATCTTCGATTAGCATTGATTAATTGAATAATTAGCATTGATTAATAGTATAATTTTGAAAACGATATGAACCAAAGACAAAAAAAGGAACGGTTGTCGAGATATGAGCAATAATCGGAGATGGAGGAGGCGGATTCGGAGGTAGCGGTGGTGGTTCCGTGTTGGCACGGAAGACAAAATTCGCTTTTCCTCCCCCTTAACCCACCCATTCTTCCGCAGACCCCCGTGGTTTTGTTGGGCAGAGAGTCCAAATTACAAATTTGCCTCCGACCATCATGGCTAGAAATTGAGCCCGTGGGAAAGAGAAGTGGCGGCCGGATGGAATCGGACGAGAATGAAGAGGCGGAAGAGGAAGAGGTGAAAAGCGGAGGAAATGGAATGAAAGGATGGTCGGGGCGGAAGGAAGGAAGAAAGGAACAGGAGCCCAATTAGGGCCATTCTGGAACCCGAACAATGGCCAAAGTTGGGTGGTGAATCCAAGAAAATTAAGGAAAAGCGAGATAATGCCAAATCTAACAGAAGTGGCCAAAAATTGTGCTCGGAAGGTCCCAAAGTGTTAAAAATGATAAAAAAAAATCCACCCTAGTATATACTATATAATCTTCCTCATAAGTCGGAAGGGTGATTTTTTACTTTTTGGACTTAAAGCAATGTTTACCGGATATCTTTCGAACTGAAAAGATGAATGGCGAATATTATCCTTACGATCTTCCATGAAATTCTGTTAAATGGACTTTTAGGGCTTTTTTTATGCCGAAAGGGTTGCCCGTGCGATGCAAATTGGCCCATCCATTTCGGCACTGCTCCCCCCCCCCNATTGGCATATCTCTCGGGATATCAAGAATAAGTTTAATCTTCGATTAGCATTGATTAATTGAATAATTAGCATTGATTAATAGTATAATTTTGAAAACGATATGAACCAAAGACAAAAAAAGGAACGGTTGTCGAGATATGAGCAATAATCGGAGATGGAGGAGGCGGATTCGGAGGTAGCGGTGGTGGTTCCGTGTTGGCACGGAAGACAAAATTCGCTTTTCCTCCCCCTTAACCCACCCATTCTTCCGCAGACCCCCGTGGTTTTGTTGGGCAGAGAGTCCAAATTACAAATTTGCCTCCGACCATCATGGCTAGAAATTGAGCCCGTGGGAAAGAGAAGTGGCGGCCGGATGGAATCGGACGAGAATGAAGAGGCGGAAGAGGAAGAGGTGAAAAGCGGAGGAAATGGAATGAAAGGATGGTCGGGGCGGAAGGAAGGAAGAAAGGAACAGGAGCCCAATTAGGGCCATTCTGGAACCCGAACAATGGCCAAAGTTGGGTGGTGAATCCAAGAAAATTAAGGAAAAGCGAGATAATGCCAAATCTAACAGAAGTGGCCAAAAATTGTGCTCGGAAGGTCCCAAAGTGTTAAAAATGATAAAAAAAAATCCACCCTAGTATATACTATATAATCTTCCTCATAAGTCGGAAGGGTGATTTTTTACTTTTTGGACTTAAAGCAATGTTTACCGGATATCTTTCGAACTGAAAAGATGAATGGCGAATATTATCCTTACGATCTTCCATGAAATTCTGTTAAATGGACTTTTAGGGCTTTTTTTATGCCGAAAGGGTTGCCCGTGCGATGCAAATTGGCCCATCCATTTCGGCACTGCTCCCCCCCCCCCCTCCCATTTGGCCCATCCCTTTTTCATAGCAATAAAATCTCAAAAAAATATTCAATTAAAACGGAACACACAATCATTGCCATTCCAGTGCCAATTCCCCAGGTTTCGATATCATTTGTTGACCCAGGGAAGAAACATCGATGAAGGGCAATTGTTCTGTGGGAAAATTTGTGTAATTCTATGCCTTTATGTCCATGTGAAAAAAATACAATTCTCATATTTTTGGCATTTTCCGTAAATGGATCGGCAACAAAATTGCGCAACTTTCTTTGTTCTTAAAACTCAGCGTCAAAAGGTGTTCATAAAAATAAAAAATTTGGGCCAATTTCATGATAGCAACAATTCATAAATAGGCAAGTATCACAACGAAAATATGAATTATGTAAAGCACATTATTATCGGTCATAAAAGAGGAAGAACATCACCAGGAAGGAGTTACTGGGCAGTGGGATCGGCAAGACAAGTGGGACAATGGGATCAAAATGGCAAAATTGGGATAATTCTTTAGGTTGAAAACTATAAATTTGGCCCTTTTCTCGGTGTAAAGAAGAATGAATCCGATTCGATCATATTCTTCTAATGCCTCAACTTATTCCGACCCTTCACATCTCATACAACTAACGACTAATTAGCGATCCAAATCGTATCCGATAATCGGAGTGTGTCCGATCAGAGCAATTCGAACCGGATGGTATCTGATCAATGAATAACGAGCTAGTACGTATCTTATGATCCAATTAGATCCGATCTGATCAGCCGATCAGGATCGGGTTCCATCAGCGCATGAAGCTGTCCGTGGAGTGCCAGACTTGGTTTGTGTCCATCTTATTCAGCGTTTTCGTCTTGTCCTCCTCCTTCGGCTTCTGTTCTTCCCCCACCTTTGTGCACCTTCCCTCCACACATTTTCCTTTGTAGCAAATATCGTCGCTCCATTCGAAGCCAGCACAGTTTCCGCCCGGCTTAACTTTTGCACTGCAAACAGGATTGTCCTCACCATGGGTCCGGGTATCACACCACACAAAACTGAATAGAAGAGAATGATGGATAAAAATGATACGAACTATTGGAAAAAGCTGATTCCGAAGCCAGATATGAAATTAAGGACAAAAATTACATGGATAGAGAGGATTATAAGCTGTGATACAGTACCCTCTGGAATTGGGCATAGGTATCTAAAAACCTCACAAGTCAGATCTAAACACTATCATAGGTACACCGCCATAAAGATAAAGAATACAGACGAGTTGGTCCGAATCAATAAATTGAACGCACTTGGTGTTCCCGCAATCGGACGACTTCCTGCTCTCTGCGCAACTTGGCCTTGGTAAATACTCGTACATATGGTCAGTGTAGTTGTTGGACAAAGCGTCCATGTTGCGCAGCGGTTGCAACAAAGGCATGTAGGCATAGGAAAAGTGCCATTCGGGCATGCATTCTGCATCGTCACGGGGATAGTCACGCTCGCGTTGGAGCCGAGTCTGAAGCGTAAAGACTCCAAGGCCATGTGATTACTCTGATGCTGTACCTGTTTGGTCTGGCGCCACTTCTCCCACACCCAGTCGATGAATCCTGGAATCGATCGTTCTGTTCAATCACTGATCAGACTTATCCGATCAGTATCCCATCGATCAACCGATTTGATTTTATTTCGATCGGATCCCTTTCTCTTCCTCCCTCGCTCCCTTTTACCATGGTGCATGATGAATATGGGATCATTGCTGGATGAAAATCGTTCCTGCATGTCACCACTTATGAAATAGTGAACGTAGTCATGGGAATACTCCAGAAATCGGTCATCCATCGGGTAATTGATACAGGTCTAAACGTAGGTTTAAGAACCAAATGAAGAGAATCGGCCCAGGAAACGTACGTGGAGCGGAAGCGTAAAGGCCAACACACGCTCAACTTGATTCTGAGAAAGCACCCAATCAATGCGACCCTGAATACAAAAAGATCTGAATGGCCAATATGGCCAAAATATCCAACCTCGTTGAAAAATTCACCGTCCTAAAAATCTTTTTTTTATTTTTTGATAATTCAATAAGCTGGATTTCTACTCACTAGTTGGTCACCAAACATGCGTTGAAATGAGTGCCTTCCCTGAAAATGGCGGAGAAGGGTCATATGATCAGAATCTGGTGAGATTTGGCCCCACTCACGTCCATAGTCGTCCAATTTGCAAAAAATCCATTTGTGACGAACCCGCCGTCGTCAGGTTCGCCCAGCAGATATTCACTGAACATGATGGAATCTTGCGGGGCTGGCAGATCTCCATCCAGGCTCGAGTCCCAATAGGGCAGGCCAAGCACTGGCTCCTAGGGATCAAAGGTCATTTTTGGTGACCATAGATGGCCATTTACGGTGTTTTCGGGATGCAATGCGCGAAAAACGATCTCGAGCCTTAAAATGCCATTAGAAAATCAGGAAAAAGGGGCCCAGAATACGATTAAAAAAAGACCTTTTCAAGAATTCCCGATGCCATGGGAAGAATGATGGGCCGGAGTGGACGCCACTTCTTCGATGGATCATCCCTTAAAGGATGTTCAAACAAAGCTGTTCAGATCGCCCATTATAAGAGTGATACCGAGACGACTGTAGAGACCGGTGGATTTGAATCTCCTCATCACTTCCTCAAATTGTGAGTTTTGAAAGGAAAATTTGAATTTTTGGATCAGACTGACCAGAAATAATTTCATTTCTTCCTCAGTGTATGACCGGAATTCCTTCCGGATCGCCCGTTTCAGTGGCTTTCCATTGGGCAAAATGCATTGGTGGCCCTTTATAGTGCCTTAAATCTCATTAAATTGATCAAATTCTTCAAAGACCAAGATGGAATTAGAGTTGACCTCGAAATAGTGGGCAAATACATCTTAAAATTGATGAATTTACACAGATGAAATTAAATTATCACGAAACCGACTTACTCAAGTGTCAGACACGGCATGAAAGGCTAAAAAAGATTTGGGTAACTTTGGTGTACTGATATACATCTTTGGGCCATACCCACATACCCAGAGCTGCCATGGCCAAGTCGCGGTGTCCTTCTGCTCGCCCTTGGGTAAATGATGGTGACCAAATTTGGCGGATGTTCTACAAAAGAAAAGGCATCAATGTACCCTGCCTGATATTAGGCCAAACTCTTAGGACTAAAAACATGTCCGATTAAGGATTGTCATCCTATGTTTAGCTCTAAACGATAAATATATTCCACCGCCTTCTATCAGTTTCAGACCCTAAGGGTATCGGCTAGTTTGGTCCTAAACCAAGACTGACTCAGGCCATAAACCTCTGCTGACCTCTCTTCTCATATATCCAAACCCTGTTTCCGGATCCGGACCTGCTCTTGTTGCGTTCCAGCACCTGCATCTCCAATCCGTTGTTATTCCCCTTCCCTCCGCCTTGACCATTCTTCTCGGGCTCGTTGTTGTTGTTCTTGGCCGGCAACTCCTCCGCAATGCCCTCCCATCCCTGCAACTTCTGTTCCAACCTCTTCCGCAACTCTTCCCGTTCTATTCGGCCCATCACTCCTTGGGTGTCCTTGTCCCAATGGCCTTCGGCCATAAATTTGCCAAGCCTCTCCGGGTCCCCCTGTAGGGGTAAAAATTATATGAAGCTCAATTCAGTCCCTAACGATCTATGTAGTAACTCACCTTCAGCTCCCATCGGCCCCGGTCTTGGCCCAGCACGGGGTGTCCTGACCAGAATGTAGTTTCACCTGTGTCCTTGTCCACTATCTCCTTTTGCACAACGCCTTCCTTAAAATAATTTTGCAGTTATTTTCGGAGTCTCTTGATAGATTCTGCCTTGGATTCCGCCTCCAAAAATTATCGTTAAAACAACTGCTTATCTGGGGATTAAGTGCATCTCCTATTTAAATTTTTTAAAGAAAAATGGAACCATGTAAAATGGCGTCAGAAAAGTCCGGAAATCTGGGACTCCTTTATTTTCGAATTGGTATCGAAACGATTCGTCGAATGCGTTTGGCGCTTCTATTCTCTCTTCTCCTTGCCTCTCTTCCTTCATTTCATTGCATTGGATTCAAAGACCACTCTGTCTTTAAGTGGGCGTGTCACTCCAAGGAATGGGCGTTTCCCTCCACCTAGTCCAAATAATATCTTTACCGATGCTCATTCCCCGCAATTTTTGATCGCGCGGAGATTTATCCTTTTCAATCAAAATAATCGCTTCAATACCATTTTTTCAAAAGGGATTGCCGGACTTTTCTGACGCGCATTTTAAACTTTCAATGGAAACTTTGTTAAACTGGAATCCAGATGGTTCATTCCCATTGATATTTGTGCTTTGCCGCTACTGTACTACCCAATCAATGGAAGGGTTGTTTAGAAAGCCCGAGGAAATTAGGTAATTGAAAACTCTGCTCGTCGCTCAAATCATACATTTTCGGGTGAGCCAACTAAGTTTGCTTGTTGAACAACCATCTTCATCCAAGTTGCCGGTACAGCTCCATCTCCATTTCCACCTCCTCCACCACCTCCAACCTGGTTGGTCCCGCTCTTCATCAGCAACTGATCCCCCAGTGCCTTCACGTCCACCGCTCCGCCTCCCTGCTCGCCGCGTTTTGTCCGCTTCTTTTCTTTGGCCCCGGCAGTGGCGAGCAGCGACAATCCCTTTTGGTGGTGCTCTCGCCAGTATTGTGCAGCTTCGCGCAGTCGCTGATCACTCCCGACCTCCTCGATCAGCTGCCATTGGGAACAAAAAGTAGGAAAGTAGGCACACATCATATGGGAACTTAGACTTTATATTTCTCTTAATTCCTGGACGGACCTGCCATTGAAGCGGATCCAATCGACCGGAGGAGGGCGAGTCGCGGAAGGTCTTCTGGTGAGGCATATGGTACACGCGGAAAAAGGGCTGTTCCTCCCGAATCAGGTAGAGATGCCCGTCTCCCCAACTCTCATTGCGCTCGATCACATAACTCCTCCGGTAAAGCGCGAGGGATGTGTGAAGGAGGAGGAAGAAGAAGGTGAAGATGAAGCATGATGAGGAAGAATAAAGCATTTGGCAGGAAGAAAGGGTAAATCAGCGGATATGTGATTGATTTGCTCCTAAAAAGGAAAAGAAGAAGCATGGGAGGAAGAAAGTTGGAGGAGGAAGAGGACGATGATGGATGAATGGAGCCAAAAATTGCGAAGAGTGAGGGTTGGGGAAGATAATCACTATGGACAGGTTTTTCGGGGTTTATACTTTTTAGACCTCGCACTTAAAAATCAAAAATGCAGGAAACATTCAGGTGGAAGGGAAATGTTTAAGACTTTAGTCCTCCCTCCCTCTCTAGAGAAACATGATCAGAAGTGCGGTGAGTGGATCAAAAAGGTATTGATTTGACCGGTTATTCAACGGTATTCGACGAATATTTTCACTAATTGTCCCATCCAATTAGTAAACAATTATGATTACGAGTAAAATTTAAGGAGATACATAAATGAGTAATTGACGGGTGTATCAAAAATGTCAAAGGAGTTCGAGACCATCGCACCCCTCGGGCGAAATATTTAAATCGGTAGAAAGCCAAAAACAAAATCTTAATTGGACAACATCTGCATCCATCCGTCATTCTCCCCACTCCCGTCCCATGTTCGTCTTCTGTTACACCGCGCTAATTCCTTCTCGCCAACCTTCCTTCTCCCGACCTTTCTACCTCTAACATCATCATCTATCTACCTTCCATCCACTCTCTTCAATGCGCAACGATGACAATGAAATAATTACGGAGGAGGTGGAGGAAGGAGGAGGTTGAAGGAGGAACTGGAACTTTGCGGCAATTTTTGGAAAAATGAAATTATTTTTGGAGGAAAAAATAGGTACTTTATTCCGCTGCAGTTTATCATCCATAAATAATAGAGTAATACATATATGTATGTGCTGCTCGAGCTGAAAATTTTCGAGGACTCAATATCGGGACCGTTGATTTGGAAAAACAAGAAATTTTTGCGACTTGAAAATAGTTTCGAAAAAGTTTTGAATAACATATTTAAAGAAAAAAAACCTCTGAAAGGAAGTTAAATGGAAAAAAAAATATGAAATAGTTGAGGAAGCCGGAGACGGACTGGTCGGAGAGGTTTTCTTTGGCTGACTGCTGGACGGAAAACTGAACAACCCTCCTTCCCCTCTCCACCGCCCCCCCCCCCAATTTTTGTGATTGCGCGAGCAGAACAATCGATCAGCAGCCAATTCCCCAAGGCAGTTTGACGGATGATGGTGATCAATCGCCAAACGGACAATTACCGCAGCAAAAACAAATTTCTATCCCCCACCCCCTCCCCTTTCCTCCTTAGAATTTCTTCTCCTTCCGCCATTGAATACAACAACAAACTGGTTTATTCGGAGAGATAGGGGGGGATAATAGTGATCGGAGAATGGGAGAAAAGGGAATTGGGTGGTGGTGATCGGTAATATTGGTGATCGGGGATATGTAATGATTGGCATGGGTAGGGGTGATCAGGAATGTGATTGGCCTCATAATTGGTGATCCGAATCATGTTGTTTGATTGGTCGGCGGCAATCCCGTCGGATACGATAAATTGATCTGTTTTTAATGGGTCAACAAAAATGGCTTGCAAATACCACGATGCCTATCCGGATTTATGTGGACCTTTTCGTTTTTAATCCCGTCAGTTTCTGTTCCGAAATTTTCAAACATTTTTTCAACAAAAAATATGATGACGTCCAATTTAAGCTAAATTATTTTTGTTCGTCCGCCGGAGAGACCGAAGAGATGATGGGAACTGATGAGAGTGATGGACAAAATAGGACATTATTTTGGAGAAAATTCATTGTGTAGGCAGCCGGCGGTCCCGATAGGGACCGCCGGAGAAAATTTTTGAAAATTTAAACCTGATTTTCATTAGAAAATCGTAATTTTTTAAATAAAATTTTCCAAAATCCCAAAAATCAGGACAAAATAAGGGATAAAATAAGGACGGGTCTAAAATAAGGACAAATCTTACAAATAAGGACATTTTATTTTTATAAGATTGGGATTTATAAGAAAAAGGAATGGCTGTCGAGATATGAGCCCATATTTCCATTTAGCCCATATTTCCATATTTGACATTTTTAGCCAATACAGTATTTCGGCATTTTTCGATAAATTCTTAAGCAAAAAAGCAATAAAATCCGGAAATTTTCAATTTTATGAAAAATTTTTTCAAAATTTTCTATTCAGTTATTTTTCGAGAAAAAAATTTGAAAATAATTTTTACTTTTTTTCTTTGTTAAATTTGTTCTGATCAATTCTTTTTCATAAATTGGTTTCAAAAATTTGAAATAAAATACTTAAGAATTTTTTTTTGCATTTTTTACCAAAATTTGTCAATTTATAGTGCATATCTTTCAATTTTTTAGCCCATATTTTGGCACTTTTAGTCCATATTATATGACCATATTTTGCGTTTTTTAGTCCATACAAATCCGGGCCCTACTAATATACATATGATTTTTGGAGAATGTTTTTAGATTTTATAAACTATTTTTTAGATGTCATATAAAAGAATTATTGAACCATATTTTAAATTCAATCCACATCTTCAAGACCCACCGGGGTCAAATACTTACGCAGTCATGTGCAAGGCTAAAAATTGTCCGAAACCGCATTTTACACAAAAGGGAAAAAGACATGGACGCATGTTAAGACATGTGGCTGTCTATCATCGGCAAGAAATTTACAACAAAATCTGGCCTCGTTTGTATCTCGGAACGCGTATCATGAAACGTGGTAAGAAGACACCTGCACCAACAACAAGTATAAAAAGAAGAGAATGGGGCCGGAGAGGAGCTTGTCTTTTCTGCGGGACAGAACTGGACTTTACCGCTTTAGCATTACATAGAAGGTAAATTTTGAAGATGTTGTAAATGATAATAATAATTTTAAGTTATCCTGGTCACGGCTCAACTTATGGATGCCCACTACATTCAAATATATACACAACCAAAAACAAAATCTGTCGGGAACTTGCAGAAGCGATGACGAAAACAAAAAGTGGTGCTGTTACAGAGTTGAGAGAAGAGAGGGAACGACTGCGGGATCAGTGGATCGACTTTTTGCGGGACAAGCAGAGCACAATGCCGGTTCGTCGCCAAGACTTGGAAAAGACACAGCGAAGTATACCAATACCATACATAAATTTTTTAATATTTTGTAATTTTAGAATATATGGTGTACTGCCAGTTTGATGAGAGTGTTGAAATCGAAAAAATTGATTATTTTGGATTAACGTGGAGAATGGGAGAACGCTCTGCTCAACATTATATTCACGCAGCACAAACGGGAAATCAACATCAAACTACAATTTGCATTGCAGACAGTTTAACATATGTAGAAGCAAAGTCAGCAGAGTATGTTTGCATTCAACTTCGAGGTACGATTATTAATATTTTAAATATTTAAACACTACATTTTATAGGTATTTACACCTCTGATGGTATGCGTAATATGAAGATGCCATATCCGTATATACCACACGCGGATGCAAAAATCAGAGATGGCAGAAAGTACAGAGCAGAAAATATAAAAATTCACAGGGCGGCACGTACTATTTTGGCAAATTNTTTTTCAACAAAAAATATGATGACGTCCAATTTAAGCTAAATTATTTTTGTTCGTCCGCCGGAGAGACCGAAGAGATGATGGGAACTGATGAGAGTGATGGACAAAATAGGACATTATTTTGGAGAAAATTCATTGTGTAGGCAGCCGGCGGTCCCGATAGGGACCGCCGGAGAAAATTTTTGAAAATTTAAACCTGATTTTCATTAGAAAATCGTAATTTTTTAAATAAAATTTTCCAAAATCCCAAAAATCAGGACAAAATAAGGGATAAAATAAGGACGGGTCTAAAATAAGGACAAATCTTACAAATAAGGACATTTTATTTTTATAAGATTGGGATTTATAAGAAAAAGGAATGGCTGTCGAGATATGAGCCCATATTTCCATTTAGCCCATATTTCCATATTTGACATTTTTAGCCAATACAGTATTTCGGCATTTTTCGATAAATTCTTAAGCAAAAAAGCAATAAAATCCGGAAATTTTCAATTTTATGAAAAATTTTTTCAAAATTTTCTATTCAGTTATTTTTCGAGAAAAAAATTTGAAAATAATTTTTACTTTTTTTCTTTGTTAAATTTGTTCTGATCAATTCTTTTTCATAAATTGGTTTCAAAAATTTGAAATAAAATACTTAAGAATTTTTTTTTGCATTTTTTACCAAAATTTGTCAATTTATAGTGCATATCTTTCAATTTTTTAGCCCATATTTTGGCACTTTTAGTCCATATTATATGACCATATTTTGCGTTTTTTAGTCCATACAAATCCGGGCCCTACTAATATACATATGATTTTTGGAGAATGTTTTTAGATTTTATAAACTATTTTTTAGATGTCATATAAAAGAATTATTGAACCATATTTTAAATTCAATCCACATCTTCAAGACCCACCGGGGTCAAATACTTACGCAGTCATGTGCAAGGCTAAAAATTGTCCGAAACCGCATTTTACACAAAAGGGAAAAAGACATGGACGCATGTTAAGACATGTGGCTGTCTATCATCGGCAAGAAATTTACAACAAAATCTGGCCTCGTTTGTATCTCGGAACGCGTATCATGAAACGTGGTAAGAAGACACCTGCACCAACAACAAGTATAAAAAGAAGAGAATGGGGCCGGAGAGGAGCTTGTCTTTTCTGCGGGACAGAACTGGACTTTACCGCTTTAGCATTACATAGAAGGTAAATTTTGAAGATGTTGTAAATGATAATAATAATTTTAAGTTATCCTGGTCACGGCTCAACTTATGGATGCCCACTACATTCAAATATATACACAACCAAAAACAAAATCTGTCGGGAACTTGCAGAAGCGATGACGAAAACAAAAAGTGGTGCTGTTACAGAGTTGAGAGAAGAGAGGGAACGACTGCGGGATCAGTGGATCGACTTTTTGCGGGACAAGCAGAGCACAATGCCGGTTCGTCGCCAAGACTTGGAAAAGACACAGCGAAGTATACCAATACCATACATAAATTTTTTAATATTTTGTAATTTTAGAATATATGGTGTACTGCCAGTTTGATGAGAGTGTTGAAATCGAAAAAATTGATTATTTTGGATTAACGTGGAGAATGGGAGAACGCTCTGCTCAACATTATATTCACGCAGCACAAACGGGAAATCAACATCAAACTACAATTTGCATTGCAGACAGTTTAACATATGTAGAAGCAAAGTCAGCAGAGTATGTTTGCATTCAACTTCGAGGTACGATTATTAATATTTTAAATATTTAAACACTACATTTTATAGGTATTTACACCTCTGATGGTATGCGTAATATGAAGATGCCATATCCGTATATACCACACGCGGATGCAAAAATCAGAGATGGCAGAAAGTACAGAGCAGAAAATATAAAAATTCACAGGGCGGCACGTACTATTTTGGCAAATTTAGTAGTCAACGCGATCAACTTATTCAATGCAGGAGGGTTGGAAAAGATGGAATTTACGAGAGTAAGAAATGAAATCAAAAACAATTAATTTAGAATTTTATTTTAAGAAAGTTGGCGGCACAACTCGGCAAAATATACAACTGGCCAATCGGCGTCGCAAAATGACAATGCGGATAAGTCAAAAGCGAGTGAGGAGAGCAATTAAATCGCAACAGAAGCGCAAAACGGCAGCATCGGTGCAGAATAAATCCAATCGCTACAAACGGGTTTGGATCGACTCGTCTGAAGATGAGGATGAGTCAGCATTGCAGGTTTTTAAAAATAAATTAAAAAGCAAAATGTTGAAATCTTATCAGGAAGCCCAGACAGTAGCGGCAGCAAAACTGGAGGCAGAGAAGGACAAGTCCACAACTGTACCGGCGGGAACAGGACAACAGGAGGAACTTCAGGTTTTTTCATTCAAATTTTAAAATTTTAGGTTTATTTTGATATTTAGATATTAGCGGTCAAGCGCAAAGCGACAAACGAAGCGACAAGCGAAGGAACCCCAGAGAAACAAACGAGGTTGGTCCAGAGTACGCTGGACGAATTTGCACGAAAAAAAATTGTCTCGTCAAAATCGTGTCCGGTCGAATTGTCGGACGATGAGAAAGTGGCAACGACCAAAGCTGCAGAAAATGAGACGGCACGACAGGAGGGATATCAGGTTTTTATCAATTTTTAAAAACAAAAATTCCAACAAAAAACCAAAATTGAATATTTTCAATTTTTAAAAATTGATTTCAGGTGGTTAACGAAGTTGCCGACGAAATGTCGCCGGACGAAAATTCGCCGCCGGACAGTTTGGCGCCGATGGGTGACGAAATGTCACGGAAAACTTTTGCGGACGAAAATTCGCCGCCGGACAAAAATTCGTCAGCGCATGAAACTACGGATGTGGTGCTGGATGCGGATGTAACTGAAGTGGCCGGTGCCGGCAATGCAAAATTGTCATTATTCAACACAACCGCTTCGGCCATTCCGCCGCCATTGTTGACGTCGTCGCCTAATAAGGTAAAATGCCACACTTGCATTAAATAGCATTTAAGTTGTTTAATTTTTAACAGATTGCCGACACCTTGCCGGAGCAAACGGAGGAGCAAATTGAAGAAGTGGTCGACGAGACCATCTTGGCGGATGAAATGTCGAATGATGACGAAGTGTTTTTTTTATTTTTTAATTTGTTTAATTTCTGATTTTTTAATTATTTAAGATTGACAAGAATAAGACAGAAATGGGATCAGTCGATGTTGTAGATGAGACGATTTTTGGCGATAATGAAAATGGGACGGCAAGACTGGATGAGGACTTTCAGGTTTATTTCAATTTTTATTTGATTTATAGATTTTATTGATTAAGAATCACGTTTAAAATTTTAAACTTTTAAGGTTCCGGAGAAGGTTGCCGACACTTTGCCGACACCTATGGATGCACCGACCACAATTGCCGCTTCCGCTGACGAAATGTCGCCTACCACTACGACCTCAAATAAAGTAAAAAATTTTTATTTGATTGAGATAAACAATTTTGATTTTTTTAGTTTAAAATTAATTCTTGAATTCATTTTTTATTTTTTAGATTTCAAAATTGGTGGCCTCTGCAGTGGGCGAGCTCAAATCTGCGCTAATGGAGGACTTGTTTGCGGTGTTCTTGGGGGACGCTTTGACGGAGGCACTTGACTTGGGGGACGCAATTGAGGAGGTAAGTTGGCCCTCCCCAAAAAATTTTGTCCTTTAAGGTTCTTATGGTTGGGGTACCCCCTCCGTATCTTCCCATAAAAATTTTTTCAGCTTCTTATCCGGGGGTACCCCCCAAAAAGTGTTGTTTTTGTGTTTGATTTTGGAAGTTGAGGTGTCGAGTGGTGAGAGGGGGCAGTGTGAGAGTGAGCAGATTGAGGAAGCTGATGATGAGTCGGTTTTGTTGCTGGAAAATTCGATCGTCTTACTCGATGACGATGAACGCGCGGATAACGCGAGACCACAACAAGATGATTCGATTCTATTGCTTGATGACGATGAAGCGAGAACGAGTGACGACAGAGAACAGATGAAATGAAGTGAGCAAAGTGCCAGCAAATACAACAAAGACGGATTATCGGATTTACTTACGGATTTTTCATTTTTTCTCCCAAATAAGCCTAAATTAAGTTTGTTTTTTTACAATAATTAAGTGTCGTTTTCCTCCCCTATTTTTCCTCAAATCGTGCCTAATTCAGAACATTATTCGTGCCCATTTTCAAATTTTTATCTTGCCTAATTGTGCCTAATTAAGTTTATTATGTTTTTCAAATATTGTCTTCTTATNCCCAAAAAGTGTTGTTTTTGTGTTTGATTTTGGAAGTTGAGGTGTCGAGTGGTGAGAGGGGGCAGTGTGAGAGTGAGCAGATTGAGGAAGCTGATGATGAGTCGGTTTTGTTGCTGGAAAATTCGATCGTCTTACTCGATGACGATGAACGCGCGGATAACGCGAGACCACAACAAGATGATTCGATTCTATTGCTTGATGACGATGAAGCGAGAACGAGTGACGACAGAGAACAGATGAAATGAAGTGAGCAAAGTGCCAGCAAATACAACAAAGACGGATTATCGGATTTACTTACGGATTTTTCATTTTTTCTCCCAAATAAGCCTAAATTAAGTTTGTTTTTTTACAATAATTAAGTGTCGTTTTCCTCCCCTATTTTTCCTCAAATCGTGCCTAATTCAGAACATTATTCGTGCCCATTTTCAAATTTTTATCTTGCCTAATTGTGCCTAATTAAGTTTATTATGTTTTTCAAATATTGTCTTCTTATCAAAGGCTTTTATTTTGAATCGAATGTTTAATTTTATTGTACCCATCCATTATTAAATTTCTATTATTACTGGAATGGAGTATAAATGCAATTATAAGTGCATTAGATAATTGTATAAAGGATTTGAAATGCGCTGACCCTTTCGGGTTTCATGACCCTTTCATTTTATTTCGCATTTCATGACCCTATTGAAATGCGCTGACCCTTCGGCCCGAAGACGTCAAATGTCCTCGGGCCGAAACTGGCATAGAGCTGGAGCAATTTGGGCGCTTATCGAATTTTTGCAAAATGGATGAAGAAGAAAGAAGGGGGAGGGGAGAGGAGGACATGGCCGGAAGATCCTGGGACTTCTCACAGTAAAACGGAACTTTCGTCAGTGAGGAAACCTTCGCCAATGGAGTTCAAAAAGAGGAACTTGCGTCATGAAAATGTAAGCGATTCTTACCATTTGGCCATATAATCGATGCNTTTTCATTTTTTCTCCCAAATAAGCCTAAATTAAGTTTGTTTTTTTACAATAATTAAGTGTCGTTTTCCTCCCCTATTTTTCCTCAAATCGTGCCTAATTCAGAACATTATTCGTGCCCATTTTCAAATTTTTATCTTGCCTAATTGTGCCTAATTAAGTTTATTATGTTTTTCAAATATTGTCTTCTTATCAAAGGCTTTTATTTTGAATCGAATGTTTAATTTTATTGTACCCATCCATTATTAAATTTCTATTATTACTGGAATGGAGTATAAATGCAATTATAAGTGCATTAGATAATTGCATAAAGGATTTGAAATGCGCTGACCCTTTCGGGTTTCATGACCCTTTCATTTTATTTCGCATTTCATGACCCTATTGAAATGCGCTGACCCTTCGGCCCGAAGACGTCAAATGTCCTCGGGCCGAAACTGGCATAGAGCTGGAGCAATTTGGGCGCTTATCGAATTTTTGCAAAATGGATGAAGAAGAAAGAAGGGGGAGGGGAGAGGAGGACATGGCCGGAAGATCCTGGGACTTCTCACAGTAAAACGGAACTTTCGTCAGTGAGGAAACCTTCGCCAATGGAGTTCAAAAAGAGGAACTTGCGTCATGAAAATGTAAGCGATTCTTACCATTTGGCCATATAATCGATGCTTTATTAATGTTCAGCATTTTTATAGATAAACTAGATTGTGTAAAACGTAAATATCCTACTGACCCCTTTTAGTGACGAAGTTATAAAAATTCTAATGGCGAATTCAGATTCTTTGAGCAGTAATTTCGGGCTAAAATGAACCGGATTAGGTTACATTAATTCGGGCAAGCACCATTGACGGTGAGATCCGAAAAATCTGAAATCCAGAGAAAATGGAGTTAAAGGTCAGTTAAAAAAATGAGTATTAGTTGACAACTTGAATTGGTTTTTAATGTTTAAGATTTCACAAAAGACAAAATTTAACCCGCGGCTCGGGAATAGAACCATGTAATCATTCCTTTTGTTACAATGGGCCAACTCGGGATTCCCATTTGCTTGTATGATGCTGTATGTAAGATTCCATGAAAGAGACGCCTAATACTACCGGTAGCTCATTCAGGCGGTAAGAGTGTTGAAGTAGGTTTTAAAAAATTGCCAAATTGGCCAAAAAGGTAAAATGTTTCTTTCAATTTTAGGGACCAAACACAAAGCCAACAATTCATTGGGATCGAGAGCTGATGAGCTAGGTAATGGGGGCGACCATTTTGATGTATTTCCCCTTTTTCGTTCGATTTTTTTGGCCCCATTTGCTTTTTCTTGGAGATCTGGCCATCTGCAGAAATAAATATTCCTCCCCTCATATTAAAAGCAGACATTGTCCAAATTTCCCTTCTGCCTACATATCGGTGAGCAATAAAATTCACTTTTGCCCGACTCGCGGAAATCGGCGACTATGGGAGGGGGGGGGNGGGGGGGGGGGGGGGGGGAGAAAGTGGCCAAAGTGTTGGCAAATTCGATGGTGGGGAGGAAGGAGTGGCCCTTCCCCGCCGGCGGAGGAGTCTTTTTGGCCTATTGATGAGGAGCAAAAGGTGTGCGGGATTTGAAGCTTTACTAGGAAAGACTGAAAACTTCCAACAAGAAGAAGTTTGAGGTGTAGCAACATTTGGCCAAAACCAAAGTTGACCGAAAGAATGTCGGCCAAGACAGATTTTGCCGATTGTACCCCCATCAGTAGTTTCCTTTATGGCAGATTTGTCCCTTCCCCTCCCCCTCCTTTTCCAACTAGGTAGTTGATCCCCTTATTTTGGTGAAAATGAACACATTTTATCGTCGCGTGATTCCTTCTGCCAGTTGTAGATTGTAGTTGTTACCTTGTTATATATATAAATATATGTTATTCATCATTCTCTTGTTCTACTTCATTTCTTAACACCTTTCCATCCAAGTTGTTCATCCTCTTCCCATTTCTTCTTCCTCTTCATCCTTTATTTCTCTCTCTCTTTGCTGTAATTGTTCAATTTGGTCCCTTTTTCCTCCGATTTGCGTCATTCGTCGCTCTGATCACTGCGATAAGAGCGAGAAGAGGGCCGATTTGGGGGAGGGAAGGGGTGAGGGATCAGTCAGANGGGGGGGGGGGTCGTTGTATAATTTTTAAGTTGAGAAAAACACGTTATTTTCCACATTGCCCTTTCTTCTTTGTCCCTCCCTCCCTCCCTATTTTTGCCCTTTCAATTTTTAGGAGCCCTTTTCTTATGCATAAAATGAATGGAAGGGGGGGGGGGGAGAAAGTGGCCAAAGTGTTGGCAAATTCGATGGTGGGGAGGAAGGAGTGGCCCTTCCCCGCCGGCGGAGGAGTCTTTTTGGCCTATTGATGAGGAGCAAAAGGTGTGCGGGATTTGAAGCTTTACTAGGAAAGACTGAAAACTTCCAACAAGAAGAAGTTTGAGGTGTAGCAACATTTGGCCAAAACCAAAGTTGACCGAAAGAATGTCGGCCAAGACAGATTTTGCCGATTGTACCCCCATCAGCAGTTTCCTTTATGGCAGATTTGTCCCTTCCCCTCCCCCTCCTTTTCCAACTAGGTAGTTGATCCCCTTATTTTGGTGAAAATGAACACATTTTATCGTCGCGTGATTCCTTCTGCCAGTTGTAGATTGTAGTTGTTACCTTGTTATATATATAAATATATGTTATTCATCATTCTCTTGTTCTACTTCATTTCTTAACACCTTTCCATCCAAGTTGTTCATCCTCTTCCCATTTCTTCTTCCTCTTCATCCTTTATTTCTCTCTCTCTTTGCTGTAATTGTTCAATTTGGTCCCTTTTTCCTCCGATTTGCGTCATTCGTCGCTCTGATCACTGCGATAAGAGCGAGAAGAGGGCCGATTTGGGGGAGGGAAGGGGTGAGGGATCAGTCAGATTAGATCGGCGGGACGAGCCATTCCCGTCATAACTCTTTTTTCCATTTTTGGTCCCCTTGATAAGGGGAAACATTTGTTGTTCAAGAGTTTTAAAGGGTCCAATCACCGCCAATATTCACAATTCCTGTCTGAATTTTACAATTTTTTCAACTCATTTGAGCAGCAAGAATTGTTGAATATTTGCAAAAATTGGACAAAAATTAGAACGGATTCGAACCTATCCCTCTTCCATACAGTTCACGTTACCTGTAAGATCCACTTCACCATGGATTTGCCCATTTATCCTTTCTTGAAAAAATGCAACAAAATGCTCAGTTTTGAGAGGAGAGATAAGAGTAGTGCCGTTATGGGAATGGGAATGGCATTTTTGCGGTTTTTTGAACTCGCAAAACATTCCCATCAGCCGGCAGATGATGGATGGACTGGGTCGGGAACCGAGGCAGAGAAGAAGAACACCAAACATCCCTTTCCTCCTCTGCTGGCTCTCCTCCCATTTCTCACTTTTTCACGTTTTCTTTTTCCGCTACTCCAACAACTCCAAAAGAAAAAACTCATCCTTCCTTTTCTCTTCCGCAATCGAAAAAGTCTCGAATTTCAGAATGAATGAGAACCACTTGAAGTTGGAGCAAACCACAGCAGCAGGAGATGGGCCAATTCGGGGGAATGGGCCAACAGCAGCAGATGTGTAAGGACGAGTTGAATGGAGGGGGAGAAGAAGTGTCATTGACCCCGCATGTCTCCCTCCCCCCCCCCTCCCGAACACATTGTCTTCTTCCACCCCCATGACCCTATTGAATGTGCCATTCATCTACTTTTGAGCACATTTGTGGGAGTTCTCGAATTGCGGTCGAAATCCGCAAATTCCTAACTTTAAAAATATTTTTGTCGGAAAAATACCTCCGGCACCCTCTTCCCCCTAATCACTTCTGTCCCTGTGTGGGGCCCAAAATTGAGTGAGTCTTAAACCCAAAACACTCCCGCCGTACTTCCTTCCTCCTCCTCCTTCCGTTCCGCTCCGATTCTGGGCCATTCAAACAATTTTTCCTCTCACAGCAGCGACGAAAACACATCCAATTTTCTGGGAGCTGAAGGGGGTCTCCCCTATCCTCCTCCTCTTCCTCCTCTCCACCACTTTACAGCACTTTTCCTCCTGGCCTACCCTTCAAATTTCAATACTCTTCATCTTCATCCCGCCCCATTCATCTCCCTCCTCCTGTCTCCGATGCCGTTGCTCCCCCAATTTGGTGCCCATTTTTCTCCCATTCATCCGTTCTTCGTAATGCTCTTCACCTCCAGATCCATTCATCATTCCTCTTCCATCATCCATTTTCTTAATCCTTAGTTTTTGTTTAATTTGACGCTTTAAAATTAACCAAATCCCGCTATCCGGATTCCAAAGATCTTTTCCGTGGTCCCAGATTCCAGAGGGACTCACAGTTCCCGGATTTCTATTCCCGATGAGTACTTTGGTCCAATAAATCTAACATAAGCATTTTCATTGATCGTTGAGCATCTTTCATTTCGATTTGTTTATTTTTTAGCGTTCAAATCGCGCAAATTGACGCGTGGATCTGAAATGATCAATGCTCATAAAATGTATTGTAATGATCAATTTGTGATCATTTGTGCGCAATATGTCAAAAAGTACCCAAACATGATCCCCCCACCCACCCGCTCTCTTTCGTTGATGGACCTCATTTTTGTGCGGTCGTAAAAACAATGTTATAGGAATTTTTGACAGTCCATGTGGAGCCAATTCGGAAAATGCGTCTACCGGAACTTGGGGGAGGGAATTATGTTTTGATTTATCCTTCCATATTTATTTGGCAGTTGTTTACTTTGGATTCACTTTTTACCCCCCCCCCCAAGGGCACTTTTTGTCCTTTTCCCCCTTTCCTTGTGTTCCGACACTCTTCTTCCTCCTCCTCATCATCATCATCATCATCCTCTTCTTCTTCCCATCCACCAATCCCGCCGTCTGTCCTTTCCCCTCCCGACCATTATTGTCTCAAATCCCCAATTGGTAATGATAATGACCAATGGCATCAATCGAATCAACTCAAATCGAATGTCTGTTCATTTGGCCAAAACCATTTTTTCCCAAGTAACATTTTCAAAATTGATGGACCAATTCGAGAGGATTTAGATAAGCTTTACCTAATTTTTTGTACTGTTTTTATACCAACCCTTTTTAAGTTACATAAGTTTGAATTGAGTTGGTCGCAAATGTTGAGGCCCCAAATACTCAAGTATAACCGGAAGGGTGGCTAAAACTAGAACAGAACGCCATATCGGCTTAACTTCAAGTCGATAAATCCACAAAAAAAAATCCCACAGAGAAACGGTGGCAATAGTGAATGCCAAAGAACGGAATGTACTTATGGAGTGCGGGGAGCGGGGACCGACCCACCAGTGTTTTGTGTGGCGAATTCGGGAAAGAATTGCTCAGAAAACCCATAGGCGAATGATGGGTTTTTAAGTGGGGATGCTGGGTGGGGTGGGAACGGGACAGACCCAAAACATCATTATGGATGGATGATGACGAATAGTGCAAATGGACTGTTAAGGATGAAAGCGAAATGAAGGTGACGAAGTATGCGAGTAGGATGGTGTGGATTAAGGAGTAGAGTAGACAAGAAGGCGGTACTGTAAGAGCAAAAGCACAGAGTAAAGTATGTGGATAGGATAAAGTAGCTCATATCTAGAGAGAGGAGATATTACAGAACGGATTCTGCAGATCTTGCTACTTTTGCTAACTAATAAAGTAGAGCTTCCTTGGCCACCCCTTTTGGCCACCCGTTTCTAATTTGCCATTTGCTCCCATAAATGTACAACCCCCCAATTCCATCCATTTTCTCCGCTTCTGTCCACATTCAATCCATTCATTCATTCTCAGTAATTTCCTTCGCTTTCTCTCTCTCTCTTTCTCTCGCTCTCTCTCCCCCAATCTTGCTTTGGGGGTTCAGAGTTTTCTCATCAGCAAAGATGGTCCCCGAGGGCATTTTTTCTTCTTTGCCCTCTTTGTTCGCTCTATTTTACCGCGAATACTTCTTTCTTTCTCTCTCGTTTCTTATCTCTTTCACTCTCTACCTCCAATGTCTCCTTGGTGATTGGCTCGCTTAAGGTGGAAAAAACAGTAAGAGAATGCGATACACACTGGAAGACAGACGAAAAAGGAAAAGAGACAATGGTCGATGAATAGGGCGAGAGAAGCAGACAGCGGGCGAGAGAGTGCAACAGAAAAATCCATCGAATTTCGCCGCAAAAGGGAACAAAATTGTCCAAATAAGCTTGCTTCCCGCTTCATTCGTTTTCCAAAGAAGCCACCCCCTCCCTTCTATCTATGGTCATGTCCTTCCCCCTGCCTCCCTCGCCCTTGTCAATTCAATAGTACAAAAAATGCACCAAAATTCGCTCTCTTTCTCTCTCTCTCTCTCTCTCGCTTTCTCTCATCTCGGCTGTTACCCTTCGCTCTTCACTCTCTCACTTCCCTCTCTTTCTCTCTCTCACTCTCCCTTTCTTTCTGTCTGCTTCTTTCTCCCATTTTTGCCCTTTTCCTCCTCTTCCGTGTATATTTTTATTCTTCGCCGGAGGGTGGGGTAGGGGCGACGGATGGCGCCGGAGGGGAAATTGCCGTTGCGGTCGCCGCAGGGGCGGTGGGTGGCTGATGAGCACGGGGACAGGAGAGGAGTGGGGAGGGGGTGGCGAGTCCGCTTTGCTCCTTTCCCTCTTCCCGCTACTTTTTGCTCGTATCCTTCCGACTCCTTNGTGCCGTTATGGGAATGGGAATGGCATTTTTGCGGTTTTTTGAACTCGCAAAACATTCCCATCAGCCGGCAGATGATGGATGGACTGGGTCGGGAACCGAGGCAGAGAAGAAGAACACCAAACATCCCTTTCCTCCTCTGCTGGCTCTCCTCCCATTTCTCACTTTTTCACGTTTTCTTTTTCCGCTACTCCAACAACTCCAAAAGAAAAAACTCATCCTTCCTTTTCTCTTCCGCAATCGAAAAAGTCTCGAATTTCAGAATGAATGAGAACCACTTGAAGTTGGAGCAAACCACAGCAGCAGGAGATGGGCCAATTCGGGGGAATGGGCCAACAGCAGCAGATGTGTAAGGACGAGTTGAATGGAGGGGGAGAAGAAGTGTCATTGACCCCGCATGTCTCCCTCCCCCCCCCCCCCCCCCTCCCGAACACATTGTCTTCTTCCACCCCCATGACCCTATTGAATGTGCCATTCATCTACTTTTGAGCACATTTGTGGGAGTTCTCGAATTGCGGTCGAAATCCGCAAATTCCTAACTTTAAAAATATTTTTGTCGGAAAAATACCTCCGGCACCCTCTTCCCCCTAATCACTTCTGTCCCTGTGTGGGGCCCAAAATTGAGTGAGTCTTAAACCCAAAACACTCCCGCCGTACTTCCTTCCTCCTCCTCCTTCCGTTCCGCTCCGATTCTGGGCCATTCAAACAATTTTTCCTCTCACAGCAGCGACGAAAACACATCCAATTTTCTGGGAGCTGAAGGGGGTCTCCCCTATCCTCCTCCTCTTCCTCCTCTCCACCACTTTACAGCACTTTTCCTCCTGGCCTACCCTTCAAATTTCAATACTCTTCATCTTCATCCCGCCCCATTCATCTCCCTCCTCCTGTCTCCGATGCCGTTGCTCCCCCAATTTGGTGCCCATTTTTCTCCCATTCATCCGTTCTTCGTAATGCTCTTCACCTCCAGATCCATTCATCATTCCTCTTCCATCATCCATTTTCTTAATCCTTAGTTTTTGTTTAATTTGACGCTTTAAAATTAACCAAATCCCGCTATCCGGATTCCAAAGATCTTTTCCGTGGTCCCAGATTCCAGAGGGACTCACAGTTCCCGGATTTCTATTCCCGATGAGTACTTTGGTCCAATAAATCTAACATAAGCATTTTCATTGATCGTTGAGCATCTTTCATTTCGATTTGTTTATTTTTTAGCGTTCAAATCGCGCAAATTGACGCGTGGATCTGAAATGATCAATGCTCATAAAATGTATTGTAATGATCAATTTGTGATCATTTGTGCGCAATATGTCAAAAAGTACCCAAACATGATCCCCCCACCCACCCGCTCTCTTTCGTTGATGGACCTCATTTTTGTGCGGTCGTAAAAACAATGTTATAGGAATTTTTGACAGTCCATGTGGAGCCAATTCGGAAAATGCGTCTACCGGAACTTGGGGGAGGGAATTATGTTTTGATTTATCCTTCCATATTTATTTGGCAGTTGTTTACTTTGGATTCACTTTTTACCCCCCCCCCNCATTGTCGGTTCCCGATAAGGCAAATCAATCCTGGGGACTTCGGAAATCGATTGACCTATCAGATGCCGATGTTCTATATTGTCAACTCGCTGCCTTTCCACCATAGGAAGTGTCGTCTCTTCAGTCAAACTATGCTCAGGTTGTCTCACGCCTCCATACTCCCGCGTCGGTACATTATGCATTAAGGAGTCACGGAGGTTCATAAAATACTCAGCTTCACCATAACACCATTTAGCAAATTTCGGGTCCTTGTAGCTTTCCTCCTCCGCTGTCCGCAGCATTTTTGCAATTTGTCGGTTTAAAAAGTCATGTGAAATCGATGCGCTTTCACACTTTTGTAACTCTTGGAAGCACACATTATTCTTAGTATTTTGCGAATGAAATCCTTGATCGAGGTCTGCCGACGAATAAAGAACCTCATAACCATCAGATTGCTGATTAACGCAATCATTTAGCGGTTGAAAATGCTGTGAATGCACCGGATACTTGTGTTGATTGGGCGAAAATACACCCCAATGTTGCTGCGCTATCGGGTCGAACTGTGGCACAAACATATGTCGAAACACCGGAGAATACACATTTTGATTGGGCGAAAACACATCCAGATTACTCACATCATATCCAAATTGATGTTGCCTAGAACCCCACATCTTTCGTTCAAAACTTCACAAAAATCGTCCAACCCGGATCGATTTTTCTGCGACTGATCAGCTCCTCCAAAGATGTCGCTTTTTCGTTCCAGCCCGGAATCGAAAAAGTCCAAAAGAGCGGTCGTCCAGCCCGGATCGACTCAATACTGTCCAGCCCGGATCAGTATGCTCACAAATCCACAGGAGAATATTTATCGTCCAGCCCGGATCGATAAATAGTCGTTGCTTGCCTATCGTCCTAGCCCAGGATCGATAGCAAATGACGCGAAGATCAGCAAAATCCGAAGTTGTAGCTGGTCCCAAGTCGTTCCGCAGGGAGCGCCAAATAGTACAAAAAAAAAGATGTAGACACGGGTTTTCTTAACCCTTTTCCAAATCACTCGAAGGTCGGAATTAATCCTTTATTCCGCTCACACACAAAACAAGACAATACACGACTCGCTCGATCCTTACCAAATCGGACGAGTGAGGAACAGAATGAATGAAAAGGGAGGGGCGAAAATTAGAGGGGACAAAACATCGGATGGGGGAAATACGCCAATGTGAAATTCAAAATAGGAAAACAAAGGGTCTTAAAAAGGGTCAGATCAGATTATTCCTACACCCCTTTTCCCCTCCCCTCTGGCGAGCATACTCCTTTACTATCCGGCAATGTTTGTTTGGTGGTCGATGTGGTGGGAATATGGGCCCCTGGGGCGGTCGAGGTTCCCCTCCCCTCCCGCTTTTGCTTCATCTGCCCCTTCCCCCTTAGTATTCCGCTCTGTTCCCCCTTCATTTCCGTACGAAATTGATCAGTGCCAATGCCAATGTGCCAAACCCGCCGAAGGGCATTGGACTAATTAAGAATGTTTATTTTTGGATGGAAGAGTGCGTTTCTTTTTAGAATTAGAAGTGAGACAGTGGCCATCTCACCAGCAGAACGAATGCTTGGTCAGTGATCAGAAAATAGATTATTGATCAATCGGACTCTAGGGAACAATGGTAAACCAACCTTGCACCTCGCATCACATTTGTTCGGCCTTCCGAAAGCGACAAAATCCACATCCCCGAGAGTTGTTGCCCCTTCCGATTCCGCGATCCCATCTGTTCATCCCCCCCCCC